>JBBPMQ010000557.1:0-14784 GCA_038090375.1 Boletus rubroflammeus | reverse complement strand
ATCAGCAGGGCTCACCGTCATCCCAACACTCGCTGGCGAACGCGATACTTGCACACTACCCTGATACTGAACAGTCCCTGTTCAGCTCGAATTCTGGCCCCCAGTTTGCACCCCCGTCGCCTTTTGGGCCGACACCGCTTATGCAGCCTCAGCCAACCCTTGGATTGTTGCCGTACTATGATCCACATTCACCCTATTCCATCGAGACAGCAACGTTGAGAGCTAAGTGGAGGTTTATCGGAGCAGCCTTTTGGGCCATTGGCTTAATCGCTTGTTTGCTTCTGCTCGGGGCATTGAGAGGGGTGCAGGCAGTATGAACTTGGACGGTTCTGACAGTCGACGGCAAGTACGTGGAGTTTTGGAACGTGTATAGGTGAGTGTTCTGTGAGAAATTGGACCAAGTTCTGAAATATCAGATCGCTATTCAGAATACCTCATCTGAAGAACGTATTCCAAGTCTTTGTCTTTGTTCCGTTTTATATGTGCTTCAAGCGAGCAAGTTGCACCCTTTGCATAATGTCACCGTACTATTGTACCTTACTTGTTTTTCTATTTATTTCATTTATTAGTTCTTTGGATTATCTGTCAGGCCTCCCAGTTCAAAATTCTTCAAATGCACAGTCCTGAATGCTACAACATTTTATGCGCAATTTTTACAATAGCAGCGGTTTATAGTTGCGCTGTTCAATCTACTATAGCATCTAAGCAGGGTGTTGGCTGGAGCAACCCTCCTGCGGATTATAGAGTGAAAACAAGCTGTTGTTTCTTTCCAGCATGTGTGTTGAGTCGCTTACATAATGAACTATACTTACATAGCTAGGGAGATGGCTATACTTTATTTACAATAAAGGGTATCACGTGAGTCCCTTGCGTGGTACCTTCCGTATCTAGCGTGAAATTTCATACACCTCGTCTCGATCACGAAGCAGTGGGCGAGGACAATCGCATGACTAGCTCAGAGACAATTGTCATACCAGCAACAGCGCGGCACAGCGCTACCATCATCGCCCTCCACGTACGGCCAGAAACGTTTGATCGTGAACGGGGTAGTCTAACACATTCTGACATCCTCCAGGGCCTTAATGGAGAAGCAGAGCAATGGAAATCTCTTATTGGCCCTAGGCTTCGCGATCACTTTCCTTGGGTGAAATGGATACTACCAAACGCGTGAGGATTTTTCACTTCCCCTGCCGGACACAAACTGTGAGGCTGATGTTGTGTCAGACCCTTCCGTCCCATCACGGTTCATAAGGGACATGTAATGCGGGCTTGGTATGATTTATCCACTTTCGATCTGGAGAGCAATCCAATGGATGACGAATCTGGGATGCTCGAAACGGTCCGGTTCTTGGACAAATTAATCCAGGAAGAGGTGGACACCGGGATCCCATCATCCCGCACGGTCCTTATGGGTTTTTCTCAAGGCGCAGGAATGACACTGCTTACCGCGCTCACAGGGGGAAAAACCAGAGGTCAGCCTAAAGATGATGGTTGGAAGCTTGCGGGTATTGCACCTCTGAGCGGAAGGGTACCTTTAAAGTCAAAATTTAAGTCGGTGGGTCCATGTATTTGCCTGGAGCAACTTGGTCATTTAATCTGTGATCGTTGGTAGCTTGCAAGTCCGTATGCGTGTGAAACACCCATATTCTGGGCACACGGCGAAGAGGATACGGTGGTCCCATACCAATACGGACGCATTTGCGCAGAGATGCTAATGGTCGAGATGTCTATGCGCAAACTGGAGAGAGAAGAACTGGGTTCACCTGGTGTTTGCTTCGTGCCGTATAACGGCTTGGCTCACTCTATAAATGGTGCGGAGTTGGACGATCTGGAAGACTTTTTTGAAAAAATTATACCTGTGCTCTGACATCGTGACATTGATCTTAATTGACGCTGTGTATATGGGTGAACGTTTGAACGTTTGAATCGCCACTTCGTTTCTGATCGCGAGGCAGGGAGGGGTTATTACTTGGAGTTCTCGACTGTAGCAGGTGTCAAGGAGAGCCAATAGCTCCAGCGGCCATATGTATGGCGATCTGCAGATAGGCTAAGCGGGAGCATTTTATGACGCCGTATAAGTCCGCCATATCAAACAGACGTGAATCCCCCATGATCGCGCGGCTAAAGTACAAAAGGACCAGTCAAGTGATGTGACCTCCGCCAATCCACCAAAATCGCAGGTGCGGGGAACCGAGATATTTTGTCGTCAAATTGACAACTGGGGGGGGGGGTCTCAAGACCACCCGTCTTGTTGCAGACATCCGGCCTCCCAGGCTTTCCCTTTTTCATTTCAGGTCGTTCCACAGCACACTCGACATTCTTTTCCAGTCCAACAACCGTCCACTTGGCTCGACACTACATACGTCTAAGACCCCGTGGAGAAAACACCACTTCGGATCCACACTCAAGCTCTCCATTCAGCGCGGTGAACTGTGCACAAGTGGAGAATGGAGGGTTTGAGCGTGGGAATAGCTTAAGGTTAGGGTCCGTGCGTGGGAAGCCGCGTGACTGGTGTGACCCAAATATTGGTGTTTGTTGAATTTTTTTGGGTCGATTCTGTGTCGGCCCCGCGCGCTTCCTTTGCTCCTTCACACTTTGACAACTCGATCGCCGTCGACAGCCGCAGCGAACAATCATCCTTCGTCGTCGTGTCGCACGTCTAGCTTACTTCTCCTCGTCGTGCACTTCGTCCTCCGGTGTCGCCCATCGTCGTCAACCAAGCTTTTATTTATCCAATCCCACGCGTCGCGCACGTCGTCTGCCGTTGCCCACCACCTTTCTCTTCGTCGTCGTCGTCGTGTAGCGCTTCCATTCCGTCAAACAGCGTTCTAAACTCGCACACCATCTTCATTCCCTCTTTGGCTCTCCATTGTATCCATATCAGCAGTCCTCGTATTTGCGCTACCTCCCATCACACTCCCACTGTCCGCGTTGGTCTTTCCGACTGTTGATGTTCGATTACTAGTCTATCACATAGCTTCAACCACTTGTAATTCTTCCCCAGATATCTCAGTTTCTCCACCCTGGCGCCCTCACTTCCCACCTCGTCAACTCCTCGGTTACAGCCTCTCGAAGAAGACCTCATCAATCGCTCTCTGTTGGACTCACTTGACGCTCAAGGCGACGCAGAACCTCTCCGCCTCCCCCTTCAGCAGTCGTTTGCCATGTCGCAGTCCGCCTCTAATACAGACTCGGGTGCTGCTTCTCCCGATGCTCAATTTCGTCTTCCGTCGGGCCGCTCCGATTCACCGTCTAATATCGATTATAACAGCAATCATACCCACAACGATATTTTGCATCGCCCTTCACAATTGCCCCAGAACGCTGACGGTAATCTTCAGCATCCAATCTCAGAGTCGGTGTTCGCGCAGGGGGGTCACCCGGTGTACAACAGCAACAACAATTTTTACCTATCGGACTATCTCTCCGAGTCGGAAGGTCTCTCACTGAAAGGTCTTCCTCAAGGGACCAAGTCACCTGGTGATTTCGGAGCAGGTCCTTTCAGATCGTCGTTCAGCGCCTATAACGGAATCAACGGCACGCACACTCCTCATTCCAGTTCGGGCAATCCACCTCCTAGTTCCTTCCGCATGCGACAAGTCAACGCGTCCTCGGTTACCTCTCAATCGTTTGCGAGCGCTTCCGAAAGCTTTTCCGGTCACCCGTTGGGCATCCAGCACCAGCTTTCCCAGCAGTCTCAGCAAGGGTCTTCTGTGTCTTCCGGGTTTGAGTCACGAGGAATCGACTTTGGGGGTAGTCCTCCTTTGCCTGGCAAGGTATCCCAGCAATTTGCCCTGGACCCATTTTTGCAGTCGCACCATGCAAAAGCGCAAATGCATGACTCCTTCCACCCACTGTCCCACAGCAACTCCGCTGGTCAGGTACCGTACTTGAACGGTATACACCTTCAGAGCCAGACACCATATGGTCCTCATCTCCAGAGTAGTGGAGTAGTTGGTGGTGGAGCCGCAAGCACTGTTCGAGGTCTAGGTACCTCTGGGCAGTTGAATGCGGCTGCCGAACCGCAGAGTGGAAGTGGTCAGCAGGAAGAAATATCTACAATTTTTGTAGTTGGCTTCCCAGATGACATGCAGGTTTGTCAATCCGGGTCGGCTTTCTGAATGTATATCTTCACTCATGTTCATCATTAGGAACGGGAGTTTCAAAATATGTTTACTTTCTCCTCCGGCTTCGAGGCCGCGACTCTCAAGATCCCCAACAAGGAGTATACCGCTTATGGGTCTTCAGGTGGCACTCCTTCTGGGCTTCCCTTGCGCGGCAGCTCCTCATATTCTTCATACTTTAATTCAGGCCCGAATGACCCATATAACATCGTCACCGTCAATCAAGGGGGTGTAGTAGTCGATAATGGGCGGGACGGCCCAACTACGTCCTGGCCGCCGCTCCCTGTTCCACTCAACGATGAGCCAAGTCATTTTCAGGGCCCGGGTGGTCAGCCCCCTCGTAAGCAGATCATCGGTTTTGCCAAGTTCCGCACTCGGCAGGAAGCCCTAGAAGCAAGAGATATGCTCCAGGGTCGTCGAGTTGACATCGAGAAAGGGGCTGTGCTAAAGGCAGAGATGGCGAAGAAAAACCTCCACACGAAGCGCGGCGTTGGCATCGGCAGCACCAGTTCAAACGGCGGCAGTGTGTCTCTTGGGAGTAACTTGAACGCTCTCGCTGGGTTAAATGGTGGTGTCGGGAGCCTCAGTGCATTGGGGGGTCTTGGTGTTACACCCGACACGCTCGCTGGTCTTGCCGCTGGTCTTAATTTCAACTCCAATATGAACATGAACGCCCTTGCCTCGCTTAGTGGAGGTGATTCCTTGGCCGCGCGCGAAAGGGAACTCAATGCGCTGAGCGCAGTTGGCTATAACAACCTTAGCAACGGATGGCGGGAAGGAAGACTCGGGGATAGTAGCGAGGAAGAACGGGAAAGAGACCGTGATCGCGACCGAGAGAGGAGACGGGAGGCGCTTGTGGGCCTTAATCTCGGGATGGGCATTGGTGGTCGCGGGGCGCGTGAACGCGCCCTTGCCGATGAAGAAGAACGAGAGAGGCTTAGACGGAAGGATTTCAAAGTTGCTCAGAGCGAAGCGGTGCGAATGTTGTCAGGGAATTCCGCTGTTTATGATGCTTTCCATCCGACCTCGACTTTCTCCAGGAACGTGCAAACTAGCATTCTCTCCCCTTCTGGTGATGGCGCAAGCTTGGGACCCAATCCCATGCTCGGAAACGGTTTCAGTGGGATTATCGCTCAGACTTCCGGTAGGGACGAGAGTGGGCCACGTGAAGTGGTTGGTCCTTGGGATCAGCCCTCCCCCCGGGAGCGCGATTCCGCATACTCTGCTCTCACATCGTTTTATGGAACTCACAAAGCTTCGGTCGTTCCTAGACCCTCTTCACCCCGCGACCCTTCGCCTCCCAAACCCAATATACCGTTCTCCCCTTCACTGAACGATGAAGATGGGATGCTTCCTCCCCATCGATCGGGAATCCTGCGCTCGACGCAAGCCTTTGCTTCTGCTGTTGATGAGCCAGTGGTTAGTCGTCCGCCTGCACCGCCTTCGAGCTCTACGTCAAGCACAGGTGGTCTCGACGATGGCGGGCCTGTACCACTCACCGTGAGCACCAGCGGGCAAGTCAGTACGGGGAATACTTCACCGCAGCTGCCATCACCTGCTTCGCATGCAAGCTCGGCGGCCAGCTCTTCGGTGGGCGGTCATGCGGCCAGTTCTTCTAGTAGCGGAGTGCCGAATGCTGTCGGGAGTGTTGGCCCTAGGAACGCTCTCGTCGACCAGAACCCTCCAATCAACACCCTCTACGTCGGAAATCTCCCTACCAGTCCTGTTGGTGCGGGGTATCCTGCAAATTACCTCGAGGACAGTCTGAGGGAGCTGTTCTCTCGACGGCCCGGGTATCGGAAGCTCTGCTTTAGGCAGAAGAGCAACGGACCGATGTGCTTCGTTGAGGTACCTTTTTCAGCATTCTTTACATGTGGTTGACACTCATGACTTGTAATTTTCAGTTCGAGGATGTACACTATGCCACGAAAGCTTTGAATGAGCTTTACGGAAATTCCCTCGGTGGCTTGGTCAAGAATGGCGGGATCCGCTTGTCGTACAGCAAGAACCCCTTAGGTGTACGCACCCCGACCACTGCGGGCACTACGTCGTTGCAACAGCAGAGCAGTATTCATTCCAGTGTTGCTTCTCCTTTCCAGGCAGACGCGTTCCAGTTCCGTCAAGGTTTCGACGGCGATTCCGGCGTCATAAATATCAGGCGTGACAATTCAACTACAACTTCGCCACCACCTTCTGCCTTTGGAGGATATGCACGCTCACCACCTCCGCCGAGGTTTGTCTCCCCTCCACCACCTTCAGGTAGCTTTAACATGGTCTCTTCTTCTCCGACAAACGGAACCACCCTTCCCCGTGGGTCCCATGCATTTGGCATTTCTCTCAGCGGCACCGGGGGGTTTTCTCCCTTTGGACTACCACTGTCGTCCCCTCCTGATCAGTCGAACACTCTTCCACCTTCGCATTCTATGATACCCGATCATCCGAGCTCAGATGTCCCCTTGGCTCATGGTCACACCCAGCATTTCCCGCATCGGGCTTTGTCGCCTTCATCTTCCACTGTAGAGGCCGCCAGGGCCGGTTAACGGGCTGAATTATTAAAGTCGCTCAATATTTTTCAACAAGCATGAAGCATCTACAGCAAACCATCTGCGCATTCTATATATCTGTACTTACCACCTCCACCATGACATGTTTGACATCCCAATCCTCATTCTCAGACCATCTTCCCACCCTTTTCGAATCGCATCCACTTCGCAGATCACCATTTCATATTATTTACTTTCCCTTGTCTGGCGTCCGCAATCGTTAATCGCACTCCCATCCCACGTCTTTTTTTTACGTTTCGGTTTGCCCAGTTTTGTGTTCGTACTCACACTCCAATCTATTGCTCATGCGATGACCCGTGCTGATATATCTACTTTACCACAACTTCTTTGTTGTCTTTGAAGTTCGTATACAAGTCATTTTCGTCTTCTTGGCCTTGTGCAACGTCTCATGACACGATTGTCCTTTACTCTTTCTCTTCTTTTTTCCTGCAACACGGTGAGTCATTGGCTTCGAGATTGCCTTACGTGTTTGCCTGTTTGACCCATGTCCGTATGTTTCTGGTCACTCCGGGTATGCGTTGGTACGGTACCCAAATCAACCTGTGATGTATACTAGTTTCCAAAGCTTTTATCTTTCGTGGAATGAGAGGATATTTGACGTTCTGTCTGATAATTGTTGGTGGTCTGAATCAAGAGATGGCAAGCATGATGGGTGTAGGTATGTACAGGTTATGATTTACCCAGCGTCCGCGAAGGCAACCGCAAGGCAACGCCAAATCCGAGGTTCGAGAAAACCAAAGCGTACTTGCTGCGTACGGCATGGCCGTCCTCGGTCTGAACCCAGTCATCGTTGCCATCTAGACCTATCGCTCAGCGCTCTCGGCCCACTCCCGACTCCCCATCTGAACGAGCCGCGAACACGCACGAGCAAATGCAAAAATTTCTTCTTCACCCGTAAACATGGAGCTTGCGCCAACGACTTCGGGGGGGAGACCCTGTATGTGTGCGTAGATACATAAGAAGAGGGCGTGCGTCAGCACCCGCTCACTGTTGGTTGGACAGAGAAGAGGATAGGAAAGGGACTCACGAGGTCGTCCATGACGCTTCGCATGTGGTCGGATATCTCGCCGTTGGTAGAGTCGTCCGAAAAGACTTGGTAGATGGGGACTTCGGAGGAGATGAAAAGTTTCGTCTGTGGGGGATAGTGAGCGTGACCGTACAGTGGAGTGGGATGATGAAGGGAAGTGAAGGAGTGGCGTACCTTGGACTCGTAGCAAGCGTCGATAAAGGTGATGAACCGCCGCGCCTAATGTGCAAAAAAATACGAGTTTAACATACCGGCCCCACATACGTTCACCTGTGAAATACGTACGACGTCCTTTCTAGAAACCCCCATCTTCTTCACGTCAGTAATAAACACGGTCCCAAACGTGTTGGTGATCTCCAAGTAATCAGCCGCGCTGAGTGGTCTGTCGCAAAGTTCGGCAAACGTGAACCTGGCGACGCGGGAGGTGGAGAGAGGAATGTGGAGAGTGCGACCAAAGGTGAATAGGGGGCGGTTGGCGATGACGGGATCGGGATTAATGTCAGGCGAGGAAGTAAGCGAATCGAATATCTTGTTGATTTCTGCTTCGTTCTCTCGTGTAAGGGGGTGGTAGTATACGTGCGAGAGTGCACGGGGTATACGTCTATAGTCTGTGGGATAGACGTCAGAGTTTGAAAGAGGAAAGTGTGGAGGGACGGACCTGTCCCAGAGTCGAGATCGGTGATTTGGAAATGCGTGTTGAGAAGGTCTATGGCAGGTATGAAGCTGGAACGCTGAATCCCGTTCTTGTATAGTTCGTCAGGATGTCGACTGGGAAAGCGTATGAGGAGGGACGATGGGGAGGGGAATTAGAGACTAACTTGCTGGTAATGACACAAACGACGCCGTGTTTCAAGAGTCCCTCGAGGAGTCTCCTGAGGATCATGGCATCTGCAATGTCCGTAACCTGGAACTCATCAAAACAGAGGACATAGGCCTCCCTAGCGAGATCTCGCGCGACGGGTGCGATTGGGTCTCCGCCGTCTCCACCGCCGACACTTGCGCCGCCTCCCCCGCCGATGAGGCCCATGGCGAGTTTGGCGGCATGGACACGTTTGTGTACGTCGATCATGAAGGCGTGAAAGTGGACGCGACGTTTCCGGGTTATAGACGAGGGAAGGGTGTCAAAGAAGAGGTCCATGAGCATGGTCTTGCCGGTACCGACGTCGCCGTAGAGGTATAGGCCCTTGGGTGCATTTGGTGGTGCGGTATCTGGTTCTGGCGGTTCGCGGGAGAAGAGGCGGGAGAAGAGAGAGGACGAGGACGAGAGAGATGTGGACGGGGGGGGCATGTGTGGGGGAGTGTAGGCGAGGAGCTGTGTGGAGAAGGACTGGAGATGCTGGATGATGCGGCGCTGGTGGGGATCGGGACGGAGTGTGCCCGTGAAGACGAGCGAGTCGTATCGCTGCAGGGGCGAGCGAGATGCAGAGGGGCGAGCAACGGCCGAGAGGACAGACTCGGACACGGTGGCGACGGTGGACTGTCTCGCGATGCGGACGTGGACGGGCTGCATGCGGAGTCGCGATGCGCGCTGGAGTGCTCGGAGGACAGTCCTTGTACTCGGCGCTGTACTCATCCCCGTCGTCGTTGTCGTTGTCGTCGTCACTGTTGTGCTTGATGCCAGTCAGTTCCAAATGCGGAGTCGGCCGAACTTTGCCATGGACGAGTACGTGCTCCTCCTCCTCGCCGACTCAAATCTCCCCACTGGCTCGTTCGTCGCCTCCTCCGGTCTCGAGTCCTACAATACACACGGATTTATCGCACCCCCACACAGCGCCGCCCTCCTCGGCTTCATCCACGACAGCCTCCACTCGTATGCGCACACTGTTCTCCCCGTCGTCTCAGATGCCCATCGCATCGTAGCACCCCTCTCAACTACCCGCGCAGAGCCCGTCGATCTGCGTGACCCTCTCGCAGCGCTCATGTCCCTCGATGCGTTCTACGAGTCCATCACGCTCAACCACGTCGCTCGACGTGCCTCCACCTCTCAAGGTGTTGCCCTTCTGACGCTATACTCCAAGGCCTTTGCGCCACCATCCTCGTTCCTCAACACACACCCAGTCGCCTCTCTCGTCGATCAGCTCAAGCTTGCTGTGCGACGCGGTGACACACATGGCCATCTTCCACTCTGTTGGGGCGTGCTCACAGGCGCGCTCCAGCTCTCGCTCAGTGTGTATCCCGTTTAGTTTGATCATCTCTTACCCATCTGCCCAGATCGTGCCCAGCACCTCGCCCTCTTTCTCCACGCCCGCTCCCTCCTATCGGCGGCAGTGCGTATGAACATCATCGGTCCCTATCTTTCCCAGCAACTCTTGTTGCGCGACGTACGCCCCATCGTCGACACTTTTGTCACTGAGTGCGGTACTGTCACCTCCACGATCTTCATCGACAGTTCCCGCAATCGCGAAGACACCGACGACTTGCCTCTAAACGGACTGGCCAACACTTGGCCTTTAGGTGAAATCCTCGGTATGAGACACGATCTACAACACTCGAGGATGTTTAATAGCTAATGATGTGAGCAACATCCACTGTGCCATTTTTTGCCGAGGGCACCTAACTTTAAGGAACTTGTCGCGTGAGGTCACTGAGGGATGAACACACCAAGTCGTGTGAGCGGAAATCTGTTTCGGACAAAACCCTTTGTAAAAAATATTAATGGTGATGGAGGACGGGAATCGAGCATTTTACGTTGTTTCAATGAGTTGTGAATGAGAAATGAGGAAGTCAAACTTTTGAGTCGCAAACTTTTGTGCGCGAGCTCTGATTTGCCGTTGAGCACAATGCCTCGCACATACTTGAAACCTGCACGAAGCGCAACCTCAAATTATTGCCCGTCGTGCCTTGAGCCGGCGTGCGTCCTGTACTAGATTTTACATTTTGAAGATCACATTCATGCCCCACCAGCCAATGCCAACCTTGCCGCAACCTCGGCCTGCCCTCTCACCAGGTTTGCCAAATACGACACCATGACATTATCTTGCAGTGCCGTTGCCCAGCCACCTTCTTCGTCGGGTGCTGCGCCGAGCACGTTCCACAAGTACTTCCCAAGTGCAGGATCTGGGGGAATCTCTCCGCGAAGAATGGCTTGGACGTGTGCAAGTACACGATTGAGTGCATCGGAGGTGTTCACGAGGGCAGTGTGTAGAGCGGGGAGAGGCGAGGTAGGGAGGGGAATGTTTGATGGTGTAGAAGAAGAGAGGAGAAGATCGACTGCGATAGCGTGAATCATTGGTAGACGAGGGATTGGCAAAACTCACGTCCTGAGCGTTCAGATTCGTGGAATTTTAGTTCGCAGGGAATGGGTACGAATACGCAATTCTCTGGTTTTGAATACACCCCTACTGGAGAGCTGTACCACCAGCTCGGTGAATGGAGAATGGAAGATGGAAGAGCGGCTGACCTGACGTATGCCCTCACACCTGCACCGATGCCTTCCTCTGTCCCGGTATCGAGTGCGACATGCACGGCGGGGAAGGGTGCGGTCTCTTGCTCGTAAAAGTTTTGAATAAGGGCAGAGAAGGTGCCCAAGCCGGCCTGGCTACCCTCGCTGCTCCCAGTAGCATACCACCCGACGATGCTGAGACCCTCCTTTCCCTGGGGGCCTACACCGACGCCTGCGCTCGCTGTCCCGGAGGGTATGACAGACTCGCCACGACCCTTGAGGAACATTTCGTACATGGCACGGTGGTAATCGCCATCGACAGCGACCTGTTCTTCTGTCTCTGAGTGGAGGACGGCGAATGCATGGGTGACGTTGATGACGGTAGGGGAGGAGGGGGATGACGCGGATGTGCGTGTGCGTGTGCCGAGGAGTGTGCCGATGACGCGGTGCTGTGCGTCTGTGCGACGGAGGTAGTGGTCGAGGATGGAGAGGAGCGCGGTCGGGTGGATCGTCAGCGATGTCGGGCGGGGTCTTTTGTGGGTGTGTCAGCGACGTTGGAGACAGCGACAGCGACGACTTACGGGCTGACACCGGCGACTGTATGCGATGCGTTTTGGAAGAAAATCGCAGACGAGGACGGGCCCAGCGGCATCGTCGCGTCGAGATATCAAAGAACGATATTCGAGAGCGGAGTTGCAATCATTTGTTGTTGTTTTTTTTCTACAACTTTGATGCCTTCCGAAGAGACAAAGGTCCGCTCTCTCTCGTCCTCACACCTTCAGCGCTCATACGAATCCCACAGGAACGCATTCTCAAGGTCGTCGAGTTCGGCCGTGTACGTTCCCCTTTGCTTCGCACTACCACCTAACTGACAGACGAGACAGACCGTATTGCATTACGGCTGGATTCCAATGATCATATACATTGGTTACACCAGGAGCTCGCCTCAGCCCATGTTCATCAAGTTCGTCTCTCCCTTTTCTTTCGCTACTGCGCTCATCCTTCAAGCAGACTCATCAGTCCACTTGCCTGAGCCTGTCAAGTGTGGTCACTTGGCCTAGACTATATGCACATGTGTATTTTATAATGCTCACCAAAATGCATTCTCCCTTTGTCGCGTGAATTGTCAGTGGGTCAAGGAATCGCAAACAACAGAGATCTGGTGAGTCTTTTTCGCTCCCTCTTCCTTGTGCAATGATTCAGACACCGTGGTGGTCCATCTCAGCGCTCCCATTGGCGGGCGCTGTCAACCGGACCCTGAATGACTCTCGTTGTTTAACCACCCTAGGGTTGGTTGGGATGAGGGTCTTCTGTCGAAGGTCAAGGCCAGATATGAGCATCGCCTTTTTCCCCTTTTCGTTCGTTCGTGTGTTCAAGTTTGTCGTGCTAAACAATTTCCATTCTCCAGGTCTACAACACCTCCTTCATTGAACGGATTCGACGCTAGTATTAGTATAACATACGAATGAAATGGCACGTCTCCACTATAGATACACTCTCCTCAATTCAGATGCCCCCGTAATCCGCTGGCACATCGGGCAGAGTTTCGTTGCACCAAGACACCTCAACCAACACGTTGCACAGCAAGTGTGCCAACACCCTGTCGACACTGTGGGGTCGACATACGGGGACAGACAGATGCGACACGTCGCTGACGCAGGCTGATTAGGAGAAATATGAGCAATATGGGTGACACCAAGGGGAAAAGACATACAATGGCGTTCAACTTTGCTTCCAGAGCTGCTATGAGCGCAAGGTTGTCCCCTCGTGAACGCGCAGTCAGGATGGCCAAGTCTAATTCGTCCATGTCTTCATCTACACCCAGAGGTCGTGACAGCGAGCCAACATCCGTCGAGGTGGTATCCTGAGTTTGTCGGTCGTGATTTGATCGTCGGCCGACGTTTTCAACCCCATCCATGTCCCCTTCTGCCTCCAACTCCACCCTTAGGACATCTGCTTCTCCAAACTGGGTATCCCCAAACACGGCATCGTCCGTTCCGTCGACGTCAATGTCATCCTCCGTATCCATCGTCGACGGGCGAATGTGTATTCCCGTCCCTCTTAAACTCGCATTCGTGATGACCCGGGTACGGACGCTCCCTTCCTCCGCTGCATCCCAACCCGTATCACCGTCCACGTCCACGTCTGCATCATCGTTCGCGCGCACAAGCCCGTTCGTTCGTTCGCGCTCCCGCTCGACCTGGGCACGCCGACTCTCGTATGCAAGACACGCATCGACATGTGCCTCTACGACATCTCTATCACCGCGGGTAGGTTGCGAACACACGGGGCAGATGATCCCTGCGGTCTCTCCTTCCGGGCTGACATCACCCGCGCCGTGCCGTGCAAGCCAAGATGCCTCCTCCTTGGTGAGCTCCTTGAGCCGTGCATGTCTTGCCTTGCGACGGCGCGTAATGTATCCGATCGCATGTTCTACTGCGGTGGGGGTCGTGTTCGTGTTTGCGAGATTGGTGATGGATGGAGTAGTACACGACGCGCGGATACGAGGCAACGGTTGGAGCGCAGTGAGAGACTGGCGTGCTTTGAGAGCCGAGCGTCGTTTGTTAGCACTCGGGCTGTCCGTAGTAGACCCAAGGACGAATAATGAGTGCTGATTTACGTGGTGCATCGAGGGCGAGACACGTACCCCTCCTCGAGGTCGTCCACCTCCGCGAGCACCTCTGCGTCGCCGATATGTTTGATGATGTCCTCGACGCGCTGCATTTCAAGCTCGCCGTGTGTTGCGAGAAGACGTATGGGGATGAGCTCTGAGCAGGCTGGACAGGGTCGGGTTTCAGCGCGCTTCGCTGTGGATGTGATCAGAGGGGGATGGGAGCGTTTGGCTGCGCGCACGTACGCTTCTTTGCCCTGGGTGGGGGGTGGACGTCTGGTGCGGGGGAGAGCGAGGAAGAGGCTCGGGCATCGGACGTGATGGAATCACCCCTAGCACGTTTTTTGCCGCTGTTGTATAAGAAGACGAAAAAGGTGTCAGGACGTCGGTGACCCCTAAGGTGAGTTGGTACGGAATAAAACACACATGGCACCTGGACTACGAGAGTGGTCCATGTGGGGTGTATTTCGGTGTGGAATATTTTGCGTCGGGCGGTGAACCGTTGGTTCTGTGAGCAATGTCGAGGGAGAGAAGGGATGGATTGCACCGACCGACGTTGGATGCACCGACGGCGAAGCGGATGGTATTTTAGCCCCACGTGACCTTGAACTTGATGAACATGAACGGAACTGATAGCACATGGGCCCACTAGTATCTATCCGATTCTGCAGAAATGATGGCGACACTGCTCGATGTCCAGGAGACACTCTCAAAGATGTCGAAGACCAAGCTACTCGCCGGTGATGTCAATATCTCTCCGTTTGATCAGTTCTGAGCGAGGCCATGGCGACATACACAGCGTCCCAGAAGTCGGCGTACTTCCCATGGCGTACCTCTCATGAAAATGAGCGATGGTCAGCTTGCCCTATTTCACGCATATACCCATCCATGTACATCGTTCAACAGGTTCAAACGGCGTTTGTGGTACCTGACGTACGTTGATCCGAGTATGTCTTCCTCCATGCCTCTTCTTGTCTCGGTGCCGAGTCCGACCTTGACCTGGCACGCGCCAAGAGTAAGTTCTCCCTTTGATTCGTACACATATCTCCCCCACGTATCCGCACCTTACTCGCGCG
>JBBPMQ010000556.1:0-14796 GCA_038090375.1 Boletus rubroflammeus | reverse complement strand
GAAAGATCAAAGCATAGAAAAATGAAAGAAAGGTATAAAAAATGAAAATTGACCATGGATTAGCCTGTAATCCTTGTGCTAGGAATGTCCTTGAGTTCCCCTGTAACATTCCGTTCCCCAGTGTTTCTGTATCCACAAGAAGCGAACACATGGGTCCATGACTTGCAGGAACGAATTGAGCTCATACTTGCAATCAAGATCAGCTTGGAACTTACACATCACATACACATACGTCTTGTTGTTGCACATGAGTTTGTGGTATTTCATTGCAGTTGGAAGCCCCTGGAGTATAAATGTGCCAATGTGAGGATGCCTGGCTGATGTCGAAAGACTTTGCCATTGCAGAGTAAACATTTTGTATGCAGGAATCGTGCCGCTGAGCAACAGACTATGTTCACCACACATCATCTGCTGAGCAGTGGATGGTACCTGTATTGAGTCACAATGAGCAATGAGTGTCGAAGAATGTAGAAAGACTTACTCCCAGGGTGACTTCAATGTCCTGCAAAACCTGCCATTCAAGTTCAGATAACTTGTACTTGGCGAGATCCCCATTTCGAGGAGAAGCAAGATGGTAGTCAACAGCCTGGTAGCGATTCAGTCGCACTTGGCAAATTTATGTGTATTACATACCTGGCGTAATCCACAGAAGCAGTTTATCATGGCAAATGTGGAGTCCCAATGAGTCCTGACATCTAGAAGCAATTGGTAACTCAGAAGTTTTGTGAGGTTGCCATCCTTGTTCATGAAGACTTTTGCCTTGTTCTCATTTTCAATTGTCTGGAGAAAAGCAGTGTAGTGTCGACCTGAGGCATGAATGGTGAATACAATGTCCCTGCCAAGACCCACAGGATCACCTTGCACTGCCTCTATATACTGGGCTCTGTTGATAATGACTCCATAGCTGTTGAGCCATATAGGTGGAACATTAATTGGTATATTTGTTGAGCGTGTGCTGGATGCAAAGATTTATTATGTGAGGGAAACATCAGACATGATGTTCTTGAGCGTCATATGAAAATTCCCATTCAACTCTCAAAAGCTCAGAAAGGGTTCATAACACAGCGTTGTTGTTGGGTGCATTGTCCATCGTAAAATAGCCAATCTACATGGCTTTAAGCAGACCATTCAAACCAAGACTCAAAATGGACCCACCTTTTTGACAGGAATTTCTGCATCGCCAAGGATTTCAAGAATAATGTTGCCGAGTTCTTCTCCCAAGTGCTCACCAAGAACATGACAGAAAGCAACCAGTGCAATCTTCATGGAGAGAGAACCAGTCTTCTCATCTTGGGCAATCCAGTGCACCATCATAGCGAGGTATGAGTCGAGACTATCCACATGTCCATTGTGAATGAGATCTTGCCCACAGATTTCTAAGGAATATACCATGCGATGAATTCACAGGGATTGGTCAATAACTCACCTTCAGCTCCACCTTGATCAAGTCACCAATCAGTCACAATAAGGTTACACATCTTGGTACAATGTGGGATATCTATGTCTTGTAAATCCTGGCGGAGAACAAGGAGAAGTTGACAAAATGCAGGACATTCGATAATGTTAATTGCCTGGCAAATAGGTGCAACGATCAGAAGTACACTACAAGAATGAGTGATGTTACATACTTTGTCATATTCAACAATGAACTTGACCAGATAATTCTGCAGAACCAAAAGGGAGAATTCAGGTAGATTGGCATCTAAGTCTGTTTTAGGATGCTGACCGATGCCTATTGGCACGCTGTCACCTGGTTGAAGTGGTGGCACTCGCTGGAGGTTGTAAATGGTAATCCCAGGTTTAGATGGGGCGAGTTTCAGGGAATTATATGAATATCCCGAGAGAAATACGGCATTCAGAAGCTTCGACTGTACTTTGCAACCATGCTTCTCAAGCATCTCCAGATACACAAGTGTGTGCTCCACTTCTAAGTGGTGTTGAAGTGGGCCATTGGCGGTTTTCATGCTATATATCCCTTTGATCTTGATTGGTTCGCCATGCTGAGAAGCCTCCGAAGTACCTTTTCTACCAACCATTGTTCCTGAGTTACCATATGAGACATGCACCGAAGATGAGACTTACTTGCATGGTAGGCACACAGTCCATTCCTTCTCCTTCCTGAAAAAGTGATGTATGTCATATGCGATGGTCTAGGACCTTCCTGACTGAGATGTAGCTGAGGGATTGCTTGGATTAGTTCAAGTCACATTGGCAATTGAGGGGGCCGCAGTATCTGTGGTGCATGTTGTTGCTCAGTCGTCAGGGAGCTCCAAGATCAGAA
The DNA here is from genome assembly GCA_038090375.1 of Boletus rubroflammeus. Classification (NCBI taxonomy): domain Eukaryota; kingdom Fungi; phylum Basidiomycota; class Agaricomycetes; order Boletales; family Boletaceae; genus Boletus; species Boletus rubroflammeus. The sequence continues at coordinate 12,515 of JBBPMQ010000556.1, read as the reverse complement.
GCACCAGGAGGAGGGAAATCACAATGGATGTTGAAAAACTCTCCCCCACTGTCATCATCGATATCTGGTATCATCGAGGTGTGCGACATTGATGAACAGGATGAGTGGAAACAGGGACACCAGAGTTCAGTTCAGCATATGGAGGTGAAACATGAAGGCCACCCTGACAACCCTGTTTGCAAGCTCTGCAACCAGCCATGTGTGATGAGTCAACATAACACTTTTTGGGGGAAGGCGAATGCGAAGGTCTTGGTGTCAGCTGGAATGTGAACTCATCAGCAATGGAATTTAAAGGAATAGAGATATCAAGCAGGAGGCTAGTAGGCTGTAGCAGCTAGTCAGGCAGTGTGGGTCAGCTCACTTCTGGAGTGTGCTGCTTTACGGATCTTGCAGTTGTCAGGTCACAGCATGTTCAAGTGAAAAAGTGCTCATTTCATACCAATACAGTTGGTAGTCTTGAACCTTGATTGAACACAATGAAGTGATTGGCCAGACTGATTCATTATTTGCGAAGTGATGGTAAACATTCGGAGCATTCAAAATGAAAACAGAAAGCGGAGACAAATCGTCTTCAAATGACTGAAATCAACAACACCTAAAAGTTGGCAATGAGACTCAAGCCTTCACTGTGCTGTAATGTGCACTGAGTGACCTCAAGCCAAATACTGCCTATGTTCACCTGGCAGCCTTCTGAGAACAGGTATAATAGACCACAGATTGTGGCATGGTGACAGAACAGGGAAGGGAGGTGCAAGCTGATGAAATGTCAGATCCCGAATCAATTCCAGCATCTATGTATTCTTCATCACTTGAGTGGGGCACTTCTGTCCCCAAAATTGCTCTTGGTACCATTCTTGGTACCGGTTGTGAGCAGTCAGGCCGGCTGCGGATGTTACGAATACTCATTTTCTTAATCTTTCTTTTTCTAATCATGTGATATTTTCCACGGTCACATGACAACACGTGCACCTTTCTAATCACATGATCTTGTCTTTCTTATCGGACTTATCATGTGACCATTACGACAATGGTCTAGACTCAGTCACATGACTTGCCTCATGTATTTAATCTCTGACAGTCTAGAATGTCTAGCACTGCCCTTATCTCATATCTCTTTCATACCCTTAGCCCTACCTACAGGATGCATGGACCAGTAGGTAAACATGTACAAACAAAGTAGTCAGTATATATACCTTGAATTCAATGTCCCAAGAACTCTAGTCAAGTTCTTGTTGGGATTCTCTCTCAATAAGTTTCTCTACTCTATAAGCAAGCCTAGTCCAAGTCTTTCTTGGATTTGAGGTGGTCAACATTAGAACTTGACTCTCATCACTTCCGTTGCTTCACATCTATACTGCTTCATACGCTACGCTCAGTGTTAAGGGCATATAGGTGGACCCTAGCCTTTTGGGGATACTTCAAATGTTTCACTTCACTTGCCACTTGGCACTTTTGTTTTACGTATACCCTGGTTATAGACCAGCAAAGGTGCTTAGCTACTAGTGCGGCACAGGAGTGAGCTCGAGCGCTCTCAATTGGTTTAAACACCACTCCAAAAAACCCTTTATTTCTTTTGCGATACGTTGTGAGTCCTCGTGAGGCTCATTTGTTTACATTTAGTTACCTTAGACCGAAAGCTGTGCACAAGAGCGTATTGTGCCCACACAGCCTAGGTTACTTTTATTTTCTTTATGAAGTCGAGAAGGCTATTATCTCGATTCATGTTGCTGGAGAGATCTAGATCCTCGTAACCTTTTTCATTTTACAAAGTTCTTTCCAAAAAAAGGAAGAAGAGATTGAAGTAGATCTTCGGGCACTCACACCCAAGATCGACCCAAACGATGCCTACGAAGGGCCAGAAGAAGCAGAAGTCTTGAGACTCCATGTTCTCGACTACATATGATCTGAGACTCACACTATATGGAATCTCCCACGATGACACGGAAAGAACAAGAGAGCAAGTCCTAGCACTTCAGCTCTATCCTATCCACAAGCTGTGGTCCCTCAGATCTCACAGCCCCGACAACTCTGAGTTTGAGCAGGAATTAAACAACCCACTTGGCTCCCCACCATCATCACCCAAAATGGCATCACAGGCAGAACAAATCTCCACACTGCAAGATGCACTTCTGTCCATGCAGAAAATGCTGGCAGACTTGATTGCCGCACAAGGAGCAGGCAGCTCTACAACAAAGGAGGTTAAAATCTCCAAAAAGGTTGAAGTGGTGCCGGACCCAGGCATGTACAATGGGGCCTACGATAGAAATGACAGTTGGAAGATACGACTCCAACTGTACATAAATAGTAACAATGAAACTTTCATAACGGACAAAGATATTGATATCGCTGTGTTCTCACGAATCAGTACTAAAGGAGACGAAAGGGATACAAACAGAGTTGGCATGTGAGCCAGGAACCAGCTCATCAAATTCATCAATGGGTTTCTTCACACCTGGCCCTTGTACAAAGAACTATGGCAATTACTGAACGGCTGATTCAAACCTGGCCTTGATAACGATAACGCTATAGACGGACTCACCTGTCTCCGCCAAGGACCAAGAGATCACACAGAGGCATTTCTCACAAAATGGTTAGCTCTGTATGAGCGAGCCAAATGCGGTGATCCCATGGGGGTCTATTTTCTTGAACACAACGTCCATGAGGACGTTATCAAACATATCTTCATTAACGGAAAGTGTCAGACACGCATTGATGTATATATAAAAATAATCAAAGACACTGGAAACTTGATCGAGTCATTCCAACTCTGATCAAATGCTACACAGGCTTTTGCCCAACAAGGACAATACCAAGGACATGTGTCCTCTTCATCGGCCCGCACTTACGGCGGACAAGGACAGCCGATGGAGATCAATGCAGTAAGAAAAATGAAATGTTTCAATTGCAGTAATGACCACATAGTTAAAGACTGCAAGAAACCAAGGAACGAATGTGCCGAATGTCACTTCCTAGGGGGAGGGCATAGCCAAAGGTGCAGCAAGACTTGCAATGTATGAGCGAGTACAAATGAGGAAACACCAGCTTCAGACACTGGTAACAAGGGAAAAGGAAAGGCTGACACGCAGATGATGCAAATAGCCGCAATGGACTTCGAGGCAGCAAAGGCCTACTTCGCCAACCTCTTGGGAAAAGAGTAAACTCTCTGAGTGAACTGGGTGCTCAGGGGGGTACAAAATGGACTGCATATGGACAAAGTAGTGGAAAGCGTGAGAATTTGCCATCCATTAATAGTTTTTCATCTTTATTACCGTACGTTGAATATGGAGAAGAAGAAGAAGCATTCTTCAACTCCCAGGATAGGATATTAAATTACGATAGCGACATTCAATCATGTGTTGACACCTCTTCAATTTCTTTTTACAATAAAAACCAGACCGGGCCTTACAAAAGTGAGCTCACTGCAGGTGAATGCAGGCTTAATTCAGTCAAGAAAAATACAAAAAAATGATTACCTATGCCTTCTCCTACTTATGAAACCCCGGAATGGATTCTAATCAGGTCCATCAAGCAGAACAAAGAGATAAGCTTGGATCTAAAGGTGGCCTCGGCCACAACCAAGTACAATATGAAAGAGACCAAAGCGCTCCTAGACAGTGGAGCCAATGGAATCTTTATCGGCAAAGCATGGGCAAAGGCAAACAGCATTGCCACTACACCACTCACACAATCCATACCCATCTTCAACGTGGATGGAACCAAGAACTCGGCAGGAGACATTCCTCACTTGGCCAAAATAATAATAGACTATGATGGCCACTGAGAGAAGCTCACAGCCGAAGTCACTAATTTGGAAAAGAACCTGATCATTCTTGGATACATGTGGCTTAGTAAGCATAACCCTGAGATAGACTGGCAAACTGTTGACAACCTCAAATCTAAGAAAGACTTGGGCTGCTTCACACCAGAAAATGCTTTAGAGCTAAGATAAACTCGTTGAGAGGGAAACCCAACAAGAACTTGACTAGAGTTCTTGTGGCGTTGTATTCAGACTACTTATACTATTCTAGTTGTTTGTACATGTTTAGCTACTGGTCCGTGCGTCTAGTAGATAAGACATGACATCATAGATAAGAGATAGGAGATAAGACATGACATCATAGATAAGGAATAGGAGATAAGGGTCTAGATGTTTCTAGACCTTCGGTGATTAAATACATGAGGCGAGTCACGTGACTGGTCTAGACCGTGGATCACGTGATGAGTTCGAAGAAAAGATAAGGTCATGTGATGAGAAAGGTGCACGTGTTGTCACGTGACTAGAAAAAGATAGAATAGAAAATTTAGAGTTCGTAACACAAACAGGCGCCGTCAAACTCACAAGATGTCCATGTTCATGCTATATGCTCTCTGATAGACTGGTATTCATTACAATCTTAGAAGAAAAGGAAGTCAATGATATGCCATATGTATATTGCCATCTAAGGAAAATCAAGAAGCCTAGCGCTCCAAAAGTAGAGTTGACAGTTGAACAAATGGTTCCCAAGGAATTCCACAAATTCCTAGACATATTTTCCAAAAAGAGTTCAGAGCATATGCCCAAAAGGAAACCTTGGAACCATGTGATTGATATGAAGAAAGGCTATGTGCCCCGAAAAGGAAAACTCTACCTGATGTCCATGGAAGAACAAAAGGAAGTCTCAGGCTTCATGGACGATCAATTACATAAAGGGTATATCCACCCCTCCAAATCACCACAAATGTCACCCATCTTCTTTATTCCCAAGAAAGATGGCAAGAAAAGAATGGTACAGGTTTACCGATATTTAAATGAATGGACAGTAAAAAACAACTATCTGCTCCCCCTTATCTCCCAACTCGTGGATCGATTGAAGGGCGCAATGATGTTCACAAAAATGGACTTACAATGGGGATACAATAATGTACACATCAAAGAAGGAGACAAATGGAAAGGAGCCTTCGTCTGTCACCATGGCAATTTTGAACCACTGGTGATGTACTTCAGGCAAACCAATTTGCCCGCTACCTTCCAAGCCATGATGAACAATATCTTTGCCAACATGGAAGGTGTTGTAATTATTTATATTGACGACATCCTGGTCTTCATGGAAATGGAGAACAAAGAAGAACACGACAAAATAGTACTTGAGGTACTAAAGTGGTTAAAAGAACACGACTTGTTCATTAAACCTGAAAAATGCATATTCCGTGCCAAGAAAGTAGATTTCCTCAGAATGATCATGTCCGAAAATGGAATTGAAATGGAACAAGACAAAGTTAAAGCCATTCAGGAATGGCCCACACCCACTAACGTAAAAGGTGTGCGAAGCTTTTTGGGTTTGGCAAACTTCTATCGCCACTTTATCAAGGACTTCTTCATTATGTCACGACCATTGAATGATCTCACAAAAAAGGACCATGCTTGGACATGGATGCAAAAAGAACAAAACATGTTTGATACGCTGAAAGGATACTTCTTGATGGCACCTATACTTGCCTATTCAGAAGACGATGCTCAATATCACGTAGAGTGCGATGCATCTGACTTCGCTACAAGCGCCATCTTATCTATCAAAAAGGAAGGAAAATGGCATCCAGTTGCCTTCTTGTCACACTCCATGACACTGGAACAACATAATTATTCAATTGTGGACAAAGAGATGCTGGCCATCATCCAAGCATTAGAGCAATGGCGACATCACCTCAAAGGACAACCAAAAAGGTTTGGACAGACCATGCCAATTTGCAATATTTTATGAAAACTCAAGATTTGAATCACCAACAAGCAAAACGGGTGCAGTTCCTCTCCCAATTTGATTATGAGTTAGTATGGAAGCCAGGTGCTTCTATGGGAAAAGCTGACACTCTCTTACACCGCAAAGATCACACAGTTAGTGTTGAGAATGATGACAAAGGAGTTACAGTAATTCCCACTGAGCACATATGTGTAACCAATGAAGTCTCTTACGTCCATGGTGAAGAGCAAAAGATTATGGAATGCATCAGGAACGCACAGTCTAAATTAAAAGAAATGACCCTTAATGGGTTCGAAGTTGAAGAAGATGGGCTTTGTAAGCTCAATGGAAAATCTACATGCCTGAGGATTTGGAACTCCATCAGAATATTACATGACAGCACGCTGGCTGGTCATGGTGGCGCAGAGAAGACTTTAAAGTTAGTCTCACGCTACTATTACTAGGAAGGTTCCTGTGCCCAAATAAAGGGCTATTGCATCTGATGCAAACAATGTGCATGAATGAAGCCGACAAATGTGCCCCCGGCTGGCAAACTTAAACCTAATCCTATTCTGGAAGGTCCCTGGCAGGACATCTCCATGGACTTTATTACCGATCTCCCCACATCAAACAGCTATGATAGCATCCTCGTGGTGGTAGATCGCTTTTCCAAAGAGGTCATATTTATTCCCACAACTAAAACTGTTACCTCATTAGGAATGGCAAAACTATATCGGGATCACATATAGAAGATACATGGACTTTCCAGATCCATTATTTCAGATAGAGGCCCTCAATTCTTGGCCCAATTGATAAAGGATATCGGCAAGCTGTTGAACATTGAATTACGTATGTTGCCCGCTTTCCATCCACAAACCGATGGACAAATGGAAAGGGTCAACCGAGACCTTCAACAATATTTGTGGCTCTACATTGCTGAGAAACAATATGAGTGGTCAGAATGGCTTGTGCTGGCGCAATTTAATTATAACCAAAGACAGCATTCCGCCACAGGAAAATCCCCCTTCCAACTTACCAGGTCTTACGCACCACGTATGGGGACAGAACTGATAGAGGCAAAGGCTCCGGCAGCCACTGCTTTTGCTAAAGATATGGAACAAACTCTAGCTGACACCAAGAAACACTTAGAAGAAAACAAAACAAATGAAGGCACAGGCAGATAAGAAATGTTCCAACACACCTATTTATAAACCTGGCAATCAGGTGTGGCTATCAATGGAGAACCTCAACCTACGAGAAACTCGCTAATTACGTAAATTAACAGAACAATGGCTCAGACCCTATTCAGTTATTGAACATGTTGGAGAAAACACTGTTCATCTTAAATTACCTCACTCGATGTGAATCCACCCAGTCGTGAATGTCTCACACACTAAATTATATAAAGATTGACTTCCTGGTCAGATCTCATACAAACCTGGACTGGTTATGATAACTGATGAAGGAGACATTGAGTTCGAAGTTGATTATATCGTTGATTCTAAATTAAAGGGCAAGAAGCTCGAATACCTTGTTCACTGGAAAGGTTACAGTGAAGAGGATCGCACATGGGAGATTGAAGGTCACCTCTCCAATGCGAAAGAGGCCATACATGATTTCTATGTTAGAAAACCGAGTGCCCCATGGCGTTTATGTACTTTTCACCTCATTATTTAACCCTTACGAAAATTTCACAGACACACCACCTATTTGGTCTCACCTGGAATGTGAACCATAGTAGGGGGGTAATGTTACGAATGCTCATTTTCTTAATCTTTCTTTTTCTAATCACATGATATTTTCCATGGTCATGTGACAACATGTGCACCTTTCTAATCACATGATCTTATCTTTCTTATCGGACTCATCATGTGACCATTACGACAACGGTCTAGACTCAGTCACATGACTCACCTCATGTATTTAATCTCTGACAGTCTAGAATATCTAGCACTGCCCTTATCTCGTATCTCTTATCTATGATATCATACCCTTAGCCCTACCTACAGGATGCACAGACCAGTAGGTAAACACGTACAAACAAAGTAGTCAGTATATATACCTTGAATTCAACGCCCCAAGAACTCTAGTCAAGTTCTTGTTGGGATTCCCTCTCAATAAGTTTCTCTACTCTATAAGCAAGCCTAGTGTGAAGCAGCCCAAGTCTTTCTTAGATTTGGGGTTGTCAACAGCGGATACTGTTATGAACGCTCATTTTCCTAATCTTTCTTTTTCTAATCATGTGATATTTTCCACGGTCATTTGACATCATGTGCACCTTTCACATCACATGATCTTATCTTTTCTTTTCATCGGACTCATCACGTGATCCCAACTGCAGTCTAGACCCGTCACATGACTCACTTCATGTATTTAATTACCGAAGGTCTAGAAACGTCTAGACTCTTATCTCCTATCTCTTATCTGTGACATCATACCTTATCTACAGGACACACGGACCAGTAGATAAACATGTACAAACAAGTAGAGTAGTATAAGTAGTTTGAATCCAATGCCCCAAGAACTCTAGTCAAGTTCTTGTTGGGATTCCCTCTCAATAAGCTTTTCTGTACTCTAAGCATTTTCTGGTATGAAGCAGCCCAAGTCTTTCTTTGATTTGAGGTTGTCAACAGATATGAAGCTAAGTTGAATGAGCTTCCAGTCAATGGAAAATGAAATGGCAGTGTTCTGTAACTCTGTTGTGTTGACAGATGGATCAAGTCTCTGGGAGAACAAGACAATGGCATTTCTCACTTTCAACAACCCCAGAGTGAGCATCTCTGTGTTATGAAGCTCACGTCTTCTAACACCAGAGCAGCGAATGGCGCACACCTGTTTTCCCCGATGTCCACTGTAGGTGGATCACTCGACTATCTCTAAGCCAACAAGTCCTTTATGATTGTTCCGAAGGATGAGGAGAAGGGTGGAGGAAAAGGTGAGCGGCTTAGAATCAGACTGCTTTTTAGGGCAGAAGAGACAACTGCTGTAGCAGTTGCATTGTGTCTAACTTATATACCTGTAAGGAATGCACATAGACCATGCTATGTCTGGGAGCGTAAGGCTAAGTATGGTAAGAAAGGAAGCATCTCATGAGAGTGGTTCCTTGATGATGAGAGAAAGAAGAAAAGAGATAAAGATGACTAATGGCACATGTTCAGTGTATGGTCTGGTCACGTGACTAGTCATGTGACTTTCCCACAATCACGTGTTGGTGAAAAGATTATAGTAAAGTAAAAGTAAAATGTACAATAAAGTGTGAAGTAGGTCCATTTCATAACACTCTGTGACCTCCTCCAACTTGATGGAGGGAAACAGGGTCTGAATGGTGTCATGTCAGAACCAGCATGCAATCGATAAACGATGATGTGACAAGGGGGCAACTTACACCATGCACCTCATACATGTGATCGATCTCAATCTGTTACAGGGGAACTCAAGGACATTCCTAGCATAAGAATTACAGGCTAATCCATGATTTTTATGCCTTTCTTTCTTTTTTCTATGCTTTGATCCTTCTCTTTCTTTTTTCTATCTTATCTTCTAAGAAAAGGGCAATTAACTCTGTAAGTCCCAGCAAATCCAGGATGCTTTTATCTACATTTTGGTGGTACTTTCACCTTTATCTATTCATATCTTACTTTCCTAGAGTCTTATCTCTACTATGATGCTCATATCAAGCCTCGACGACTTGATCTTATCTAATCTCGATTTAATCTCATTTCTTTCCATCTTTCACTTAGATCTTAGATCAGATCTATGATCTGATCACAAAGCTATGTTCCTTCATACTTTCATCTCTTCACTATGCTTCCATCTCACATTCCTCATGTTAACCTCATGTACCCATATCCTGCCACCTCCTCATCTGATATGCATGTATTTAATATCACAAAGCTATGTCCCCTCCTTCTCTTTCACATTACTATGCTTCTTTATCACCTGATCCACATGTTATGCTTCTCTTCCATTTTGATGCACAGGATTGCATAGCCCTCCCATGCCTCCTACTCATGTATTTAATAGTATCTAGTAGATCTAGCTACAACATGTACAAACCTTACTATAGTATATAAACCCCCAAGGAGTAGCCTGGCAACTCCAGTCTACTTTCTCATTCAAAGACTTGAGAACCTCCTAAGCAAAGTGCTTAGTATCCCTTCCCTTGGTCTCTAGCAGAGCTAGCTGATCTCTACTCTTTTGTTGTGTTTGTGTTGCTTAGACATTGCCCCCAGCTCAAGTCATTTCACCCAGCAGCATCCCATCACCAATGCCCAAAGGCCAGTTCGGATTAATCAGACCTCTACAATGCCATGGAATCCCCCAATCTATGTCAACTCTGAATCGACAATCCCAAATCTCGAATCTCAAGTCTCAACTACCATAACTCCAAGTCTGTCCAGCTCTCAGAATCAGACTCATACCAGTTGTCAGATACTCAGATGGTCAGACTTGGAGTCTCTGTCATGGGATCACAGGCAGCAGGCCAGCTGGCAGCAATGGTACCTCACCTTCATTGATGCCTCCTTCACTTACTAGTACAATTTTAGCCTTTCTGAGTCATCTCTCATAATATGACCATAGTCTCATCATACGGTCGTAGTATGACCACTATAATTTCTGCCTTGTGCACAGCTCACCCTCTAGGCTCAGGAGTCATAGGATCGCAGGCTGCAGCATAATGTGCAACAGTCAAGACTGTCAAGGTTAACCCCACAGACCCCACCTTCACACCGGTGTCACTAATTCCTCTTTCATTAACTTTGAAGTTCCTTACAGGGTACATCAGGACTCAGTAGACTCAATACAGCGGTGCATATGCTACTATGTTGGAGCTGGTTGGGCTTATACATATGTCCACGACTCCACGTTGACTACATGATTATGAATTTACGAGTCTTACTGATCAACGGTGGAACTTCTCAAGGCTCAAGGCTCAGAGAGTCGGAGTCCCTCTTAAACCTCATAATGCCCATGCCACACGCTGCACACTCAGTGCCTATTTAGTCTCTAAAGTCTGGTCAGTGCAATGGCGAGAATTCACAGCTAATCAATTATCAGACTAAGTATCAAACAGCTTTTCGGAAATGGCTGGATTCATGAGTCATCAGGGCCGGTCAGGTATGCCCTCCTCTGAGTCCTCATCGGAGATTCGGAGTCCTGCAAGTCGACATCCAAACATCACCCTTCACCATATCAACCCAAACCTCAGTGGCTCAGTCCTGTTATCCAGCTTGCCACTTCCACTCAAGTTTGATTCAATATTGTTTCCAAGTTCCAAGATACGATTGTCACAATGGAAAGCTTCCACAATTCCTACTTCCACTCTCATAGATGGAAGGTACCGGCTCCAAGAGATTCTTGATTCAGGATCATATAGTAAGTCCTTCAGGTACCCTGGTGTTGCTTGCATGGTTGGGCACTCACATGCTTTCACTTGAACAACCTACAGGCCAGGTATACTGCACAACTGATTTTCTGCAGTCCAAGGACGTTGTAGTTAAAATCGAGCCTGCTGGAAAAATGCCCTCCATCCTCAAGCATGAGTTTTTTGTCCTCAAATGTTTAGTGGGCACAGAAGACATTCTGGCTTGGAAAGGAGGATGGAAGGAACTTGCTTGTACTCAACCAATTGCACCCTACTTTAGAAGCAACTTTTAATGCCTGTCAATGTATCTTCTCCCCATATACTATTGCCAATATCATTGAACAGCTGGTGCGTACTGCCACACCTTTCAGAGTTCAGACCCATTACATACTAACAACATGGAATCATTGGAACTTGATTGACCGCCTGCAGCACATCCATACCCTCAACTACATCCATCGAGACCTGAAGTTGAGTAACATCCTCATAGGGATTGGACCTGACATCCATCATATCCATCTCATTGATTTCAGCCACATTTATCGGCACCCCAAAACACGACTCCATTTTCCTTTCAGTAACAATCAAGGTTTCATCAGTACACCAATATTCACCAGCATCAATAGCCACCTTGGGCTTGCGCAGAGTAGGCAAGATGATCTAGAGTCTCTCGCCTATATTATGATTTACCTTTCCTATGGGAGTTTACCATGGTCCAATGCACTGAAGGATACAATTTTGAAAACAAAACAAAACAAACACTTTCTCTTGCCTGACATGCCAGACCAAATGTACTCCTTCCTCCACTATACCAGAAACCTCAACTATAGTGCTAGGCCTGATTACAACCATCTTTGCAGGCTCATAAGGGCTCTTTACTCATATCAAGACTCAAGTATGGAGCTAGATTGGGTCCATTCAGTAACTGATGATGGCACCGACTCAGATGGTGTCCTCAAACCCACTGCAACTGCTTGCAGTGTCCAGCATCGAAGGTATGCATCATACAAGTCAGCACAACTGGCGAACTCATGGCTCATGGCTCATTCACCCATAAAAATAGCAAGCAATGCAAGCCAAAGAAAGGCTGGAGCAGCTGGACACAAAATCCAGATTTCTCCAGCTTCTCTCTGCATGAACCCAACAGGAGGTAGTGTTCATCGCAGTGTTTGCATTTTGTGCCAACAAATGGCTGCCTGTGCCCCATCTTAGATTCATGGTTTTGGCTGGGTGTCCAGGGTTGGTGGTGGCCACAGCAGCGCAGTGGGTGAAATGGCCAAAAAGCAATCAATGCTCTAGGCAGACACAACAACCTACAACTAACAAAGAGGAGAGAACTGAGTGGGACTCTTTGGAGAGGAATATCCAAGAGAACTAGACTGAGGAAATCCTCAATGCTAGCCTCTGGGTTTATATAGCATTCTATGTAGTGTGTA
>JBBPMQ010000555.1:0-14843 GCA_038090375.1 Boletus rubroflammeus | reverse complement strand
ATTGGGTTCTTTCCCAGATCGGTGACTTCGGCTGTGAGCTTCTCTCGGTGGCCGTCAAAGTCTATTATTATTTCGGCTGAGTGCGTAATATCTCCTGCCGAATTCTTGGTTCCATCCACATTGAAGACGGGTATGGATCGTGTAAGTGGCATCGTGGCAATGCTGTTTGCCTTTGCACATGCTTTGTCGATGAAAATACCATTGGCTCCGCTGCCCAGGAGCGCCTTGGTTTCCCTCATATTGTGTTTGGTTGTAGCCGAAGCTACCTTTAGATCCAAATTTATCTCTTTGTTCTGCTTGATGGACCTGATTAGGATCTGTTCCGGGTTTTCGTAAATAGATGAATCGTGTGTTTTTCTTGACCGAATTAAGCCTGCATTCACCTGCAGCGAGCTCACTTTCGTAAGGCCCGGTCTGGTTTTTATCGTAATAAAAAATAGAAGAAGTGTCTTCGCATGTTTGTACATCATCGTCATAATTGGCATTGAAGAAGCTTTCTTCTTCTTTGCCGTAGTCCACGTATGGTAAAAGTGAAGAGAAACTATTAGCAGATGGCGAATTTTCGCGCTTTCTACTATTCTGTCCGTACATTGTCTGTATTGTACCCCCCTGAGCACCCGGTGCACTCAGAGAGTTTACTCTTTTCCCAAGAGGTCGGCAAAGTAGGCCTTTGCTGCCTCGAAGTCCATCGATGCTATTTGGGTCATTCTCGCGTCGCCCTTTCCTTTTCCCTTTGTATCAGGAGTAACAACCACCTCTTCTGCAGTTGTATTCGTGCGTACGTGGCGATACTTGCTGCACCACCGGCTATGCCCTCCCCCAAGGAAGCGGCATTCTGAGCATTCATTGCGGGGTTTTTTGCAATCTTTGACCATGTGGTCACTTCCGCAATTGAAACACTTCATCTTACATACCGCATCAATCTCCATGGGTTGGCCTTGTCCGCCGTAAGTGCGGGCTGTTGACGAGGATGCGTGTCCTTGGTAATGTCCTTGTTGGGCGAAAGCCCGTGTGGCGTTTGATCGGAGTTGGAATGACTCGATCAGGTTTCCGGTGTCTTTGATGATTTGGATATAGGCATCCACCATGGTTTGCCTCTTGCCGTTTATGAATATATGCTCTATAACGTCCTCGCGGACGTTCCTTTCGAGCAAATAGACCCCCATTGGGTCTCCGCATTTGGCCCACTCGTAAAGAGCTAGCCACCGAGTGAGGAATGCTTCTGTTCTATCCCTTGGTCCTTGGCGAAGACGGGTGAGTCCGTCGATTGCGTTATCGTTATCGAGCCCGGGTTTGAATCGGGCATCGAGCATCTTCCATAGTACATCGAATGCGGGCCAGGCGTGTAGAGACCCATTGAGATATTTCAGGAGCTGGTTCCTGGCCCACATGCCAGCCCCGTTTGTGTCCTTCTCATCTCCTTTGCTGCCAATGCGGGAGAAGACCGCAATGGCAACATCCTTGTCCGTGACGAAAGTTTCATTGTTACTATTTATATACAGCTGGAGACAGATCTTCCAGCTATTGTAATGGTCGTAAGCGCCATTGTACATACTTGGGTCTGGCACGACCTCGACCTTCTTGGAGATTTTAACCTCCCTTGTGCTTGGACTGGCCACTCCTTGTGTGGCGGTCAGGGCATCTAACGTTCGCTGCATGGCGAAGAGCACGTCTTGCAACGCGGATATTTGGTCCGCTTGGGTTGCCATTGGAGAGGGTGGGGATTCAAGTTGGTCTTCGAATTCTGGCTCGATCCCTGAGCTGGCGGGGCTGTGCGACCGGTGCAAGGACCACAGCTTGTCGGTTGGGAATTGGATAAAGTTGGAGCTGAATTACTTGCTCCCTTGTATTTTCCGCGTCGTTGCGGGAGATTCCGTGTAGGGTGAGAAAAGGGGTGTTGAACCTAATCTCGGATCTGATATAGTCGAGGACGGTGTGTCTCAGGACTTCTGCTTCGTGTTCGCCTTCGTAGGCGTCGTTGGGATCGATCTCAGGTGAAAGGGCCTGGAGATCTACTTCGACTTGTTCTTCCTTTTTAGGGAAGAAAGGAATCATCCTTTGTAAAAAAAAGTATCGCGAGGATCAAAATCACTCTAGCAACAACGAATCAGGCCAATAGCCTTCCTGACTTCGTGAAGAAAAATAAACGTAACCTAAGTGGCACGGGCACAATACGCTCTTGCGTACCACTTTCGGTCTAAGTAACTAAAGGTAAAAAAAGGAGCCACACGAGGACTCGCGAACGTATCGCAAAAGAAAGAAAGGGGTTTGTGCAGCGGTGTTTAAACCAATTAAGGGCGCTCGAGCCCACTGCTGTGCCGCACTAAGTGCTAAACACCTTCACAGGAGTATGTCCTGGGTATACGTAAAAACAAAAGGGTGCCAAATGGCAATCGAAGGTAAAGTTTCGTCGAAGTTCCCCAAAAAGGCTAGGGTCCGCCTATATACCCTTAAGACTGGGCGTAGCCTATGAAGCTGGTATGAGTGAAGTGTTGGAAGTGATACAGTCAAGTTCTAATGTTGACGACCTCAAATCTAATAAAGACTTGGGACGCTTCACACCAGACTTGCTTTAGAGTTAAGAGAAAGTTGAGAGGGAATCCCAACAAGAACTTGACTAGAGTTCTTGGGGCGTTGATTCAAGGGTATATATACTGACTACTTTGTTTGTACGTGTTTGTCTACTGGTCCGTGCGTCCTGTAGATAAGGTATGACATCATAGATAAGAGATAGCAGATAAGGGTCTAGACGTTTCTAGACCTTTGGTAATTAAATACATGAGGCGAGTCACATGACTGGTCTAGACTGCGTATCACGTGATGAGTCCGAATAAAAGATAAGGTCATGTGATTGGAAAGGTGCACGTGTTGTCACGTGACCGTGGAAAATATCATGTGACTAGAAAAAGAAGGATTAGAAAATTAGAGTTCGTAACACCCTTGGTCTGAGGCTTAAGACTGGGTGAATTGAGTAGGTCAAAGTTAGAGAATACAAGCTGGGACTCGTATTGACTCTATATATACTGCCTAGGATGGTTTAGGGCAGGAACGACCAGATATGGTAATCTAAGTAAGGGTAGGCAAGATGCGTGTCAGGTGATAAGGAAAGCGTGTCGCGTACGTGGTACCATGACTCAAACGGCAGAGTCCAGCGGGATTAGGTAATACAAGAGGTAGTGCCTGGGTTCACTAGGAATGGGAGAGGTTGGATCAGCGAGGCTGTCCAGTGGGTATAGTCGGGACAGAGAACTGTGCCTGGGGAATCTAGGATCACTGAGGGCAGTGGGTACTGCCATGGGTCGGGGGCAGTGATGCATAGCCGTGAGGCAGTGCAGGAGATGCCATGGGGAGGCGATGGCAGATAGCTATAAGGCTGTGTAGGCAGTGTGATGGGATGGCAAGTGATGACTAGGAACCGGAATTGACCATGAGGGTCCAGGCTTTAAGGGTCCAGGGCTTGTGGAAGGTGGCGAGGTGACCAGGATGAGAAGAAAATGGGCAGGTGTCTTGGCCAACCGTAACATGAGGCAGGATGTGTTGCGAGTCAACTTGGATGTGGGGAACTCGAACAGTGGTGCGTCTTGCAATACACAGCATGCAGTCTTGTACAGTATAGCGGCAGGGTATTTGGACAGCACATCTTGCAATACAACGGGGGGACTCAGACAGCCTGGGCACATAACACACTATCATATTTCCTGCAAGATCATGTAATGGTAATTATCAGATGTCCTGCAAAAACAACCCAGGACATGGTGCCATACCAGCCAGCTAAGACATCAACTCAGATCCCACCCAGCTGTGAAAGTGGCCACCGTACTCTATTACATGAGTACCTTCTGAGCTGGGGTGACCCGGAGTGTTACGGTCGTAACAGGTTACACAAGTAACGTCTCTTATCTTATCTTATCGGAATCACGTGACTCGGATCACATGACATCCCGTTTCTTTCCACGCTCACGTGACTAGATCACGCGACCTTCACCCCATGCAATCACATCGTCTATCCAGGACATTCGATAACACAAGGACACTTGGTCTGGTAGAGTAGACCGTTCCTGAATTATTCCCCTTAAAGTTATATTGTTTCGACAGTAATCACCGTTATGCTTCTCCTTCTTTTCTTCTCTTCCATTTGATGCACAGGTTGCATCCTCATGTTACTCATTTCTGCTATGCTTCTCATCTTCCATTCCAGCACGCGTATTTAATTACCGCTAGTCTAGACTCCGATCTAAGATAGGGTATACACATGTACAAATTATGTAGAATGCTATATAAACCCAGAGACTAGCACCGAGGATTTCCCCAGTCTAGTTCTCTTGGATTTCACCCTCCAAAGAGTCCCACTCGAGTTCGATTCCCTTCCTCTTCTAGTAGTAGTTTGTTTGGTTTGCTTAGAGCATAGACTGCTCTTCGGCCATATCACGGAGTGTGTCACTGACCCAAAGATTCGCTACAAGCGGTCGGCACTGATGCTCAGTGATGAGCTGTCATCTATTATCTCTAGATGGCACCACTCCCACAAACCAAAAAGAGCATGCACCGTCAAGTGTAGGGGGTGAAACAAGCAGCATCAAACTGCCATGGATATGGTAAGTGCCATTACATCTCTCAAGACATGTCTCTGTGAGGATTTGTTGAGTCATAGTTCTGGGTCTGAGATGCATGTTCTCAGGCATGATGGATAATGTTATTTGACTTTGTTTTTTGCTCAACATGTGACTCGATTTGAGTAAATGTTGTTGGCATCTGCCTGCACTGTCTAACCTAGACTGGTGACCAGTCCGTCTAAAAGAGGCAACCGTGAGAAAGAGGCAAGCCATTGATAGATGGACTGGTAAATCTTGTTGGAATAGCAAGTGTGGTGAAGCAACCGAATTGAGCAATGCAAACCCTTGTGTGTGTCGACTGAGGCATATCGCTGCTGTGACAACGTCTGTACCTTATTTCCTTAACCTGTCATACTGATACATTACTATACTCATTGTTCACATTGTTTTCCTTGTGTTCTTTTGTTTCCTTTTGTAGTTTATTACTATAACTACAAGAGCGCACAAGAGCGCTCTTCCATTTCTTAGCGCTACAATAGATGTAGACTCCCCTTAGTCCATTCGCTATCATCATGCATGACTGAGGTGAGCTACCTTTACATTCTTGTACTTATTCACAACATGATAGCTAACACATACATAGTCTACCACTATCATATAGGTGAATACCCCAGTCCATTCGCTATCATTGCGTGTGACTGAATCTACCACTATTGTATAGTGGTGCGTGATACTGTTCACTTGCTTTAGGTTATTGAGCCCTGCGACTTGCCTGCGCAAGCCTCGTCCACTGCCCATATGTCTACTGCCATTCCTGTCACCACAGATACCCTCCCCTCCATCAAACCCTAAAGGCACGAACTGGGCGATTTTTGCTCACCGCTTCCAACTTGCTATGAGAGCGAAGAAGGTCTGGAAGCATTTCAACGGCTCCTATCCCATGCACACCATTTCTGATGGAACGATGCCTACAGCTATGGATTTAGCTGCATTGCAAAAGTGGGAGGAAGGTGAAGATTCAGCCGAGAACCTACTTTCCCAGCGAATCCCAGACTCAACTGCCCTTAGTACCCGGGCCCTTGCGACTGCTCGTGAGATGTGGACTGAGATCACCTGCAAGTACACTGAGAAGGGAGTATATGCGCAGACGGAACTTCGTTCCCAGTTCCTCAAATTCAAATTGTCTAAGGGAGGCAATGTACGTCAGTTCCTAGACAATCTGCACATGAAATGTGAGGAGTTAGCCTCGGTCAGCGTCGATATTGATGAAAAAGATTACCATTCTACCATCGTCAAATCACTCCTGGACTCCCTTGCCAGTTTTCACCTCAAACCAGCTCATGTCCATGAGGATGCAGGACCCCTCCAAGACAATCATATCCAACATCCTAATCTCCATCATCACTGAAGAATGGGACCAACAGTATGCCAAACACCCACAATGCCAGGGCACACATGACCGGGACAGCGATGAAGCCATGGCTGTCAAAATGGATAGGACCTGTTGTAAATTGATGAATTTCTAGTATGTTGAGAATAGATTAAGTAATCACGAGAGTACATTAGTTACCATTTTTGGCTCTGTTGCACCTCAGTCCGATACTTCATACTCGAGACTGAGGTGAGACATTCTCTTTTTAGCTATGCATAACTTTCTTGTTTACTGATAGCTCTTAGCCTAGCTCGTCTACTTGTTAGGTCAGTTAATAATGCAGTCTGATACTTCATACTCGAGACTGAGCCTAGCACGTCTACTCGTTAGCCTGATTTCATTACAGAACAAAAGGTTATGAGCCCTGCGTTCTAAACAACCCCTTTCAAAATGCCTACTACAAGTTCTTCAGCTTCAGCCCTAAACCCCTCAGCTTCACACCAGTCGACCTTGTCATTCAACAAGTCAAGTCAAGGCTCAAGCCAACTCTATGACATACCATCTTTCGAGAATGACAGAACAGATTTCCAGACGTGGAAATTCCGAGTCTCAATGGTCCTTGATGTATGAGATATAATGGGAGTTGTGGATGTTTCCGACAAGAAGCCTGATGGGTCTGACCCGTTAGCCCTAGCGGAGTGGTTGAACCGAGACAAGGAAGCATGTGCTCAGATCACACTCACCTTGAAGGATGAACCACTCAATGGTGTCCTATACTCAACAAGGGCTGAAGAAGTCTGGAAAAGGTTAAACAAACGCTACAAGGGCAAAGGTCATCAGACTGTAGCATACCTCATGGGCGAACTATTCTGAGGAACCCTATCCGATGAGTCCGAGATGGAACCACAGCTAAATCTCATGCGACAAAAGGCCTACATGATAAAATCCCTGGGGCAAACCCTTGATGACTCACTTGTGGCCATAACCATCATAATATCCCTTCCACCTTCTTATTCAACTCTTCACACCATAGTGATGTCAACTGCCAACAAACTCTTCGTCGACTCTGTGGTCTCACAAATCCTAGTAGAAGAAAAGTCCCGAAAGACGACACAGTCAGTGCTCCTCAAAAAAGGACCTAATCCACAGAAGTCGAACAATAAGTCAAAGGAGAGTGGAAAAGAGAAGTTGAAAGATGAGAAGAAAAGGAAGAAGTGCAAACACTATGGAAAATTACATGGCAGAGAGTGTTGGAAGAAGATGGCAGAAGATGCTGCAAAGAATGCATCTTCCTCTTCCAATGGCAAAAAGGACAAATCTAAGGACTTGAAGGAGAAGTCAGAGCTGACAGCATGTGTTGCGAACTTAGTATCAAATGACACACCTCCATTACAGCTCTTCATGTCGAGGCAGCAAGGTAGCACCCTCACTTCCTTCGAATAGATTGTCGACTTGGGCGCGTCTGCCAATATGACATGTCAGCGCTCATGGTTCATGATATTCCGTCCACTCGTACCTCCTCAACCTGTCACCATTGGAGATGGACGCTCTATATATGCTACAGGCATTGGACAAGTTTGCATAGACATCGGTATCGGAGACCAAAAGACCAGTGAAATGATCCTACAGGACATTTACTATATCCCGAAGCTAGACAGAAATTTCCTGTCAGTACCACGTCTAGCCAGCAAAGGATTCTCTATATCTTTCAGTGAAACCAAATGTTGAATCTCCAAAGATGGCATGATTGCCGCCCTAGCATGCAAGCGAAACTCGCCATACATCCTTAAGGCTGTCCCTCGAGTACATGAAACTGCTCGTATAGTCCATGGTCCATCCCCTTACCTTGATCTGGATACACCACTCAAAGCTCGTATGTGTTACGACTACTGAGTCGTAACTAGAACTCCAAGGTATCTCTGGTCCTAACCTCAACTGACTATTGCTTAAGTCAATGTCCAGGTTAGGGAAGAAGATGCAACAGGCGTTGAGGGTGATGGCGACAAGAGGTTATCCCTAGGAGGGATGAATGGGGAGCCGAGACGGGAAGCTTGAAGGGCAGGGTCCCTTCTGAGGAGGTGAGGTCCAGGTGCTTAGTGCCGGTCTCCTGAGCGGCTAGCACGAGAGGGCCAGTCAAGGGCTAGTGGCGAAACAAGATACGAGCAACTGGGTCGCAAGGAATGATGAGTAGATGGCTCCTTTGGTCTGAGGCTTAAAACCAGGTGAATACCATGAATTGAGTAGGTCAAAGTTAAAGAATACAAGCTGGGACTTGTATTGACTCTATATATACTGCCTAGGATAGTTTAGGGCAGGAACGACCAGATATGGTAATCTAAGTAAGGGCAGGCAAGACACGTGTCAGGTGACAGGAAGGCACGTCACGTACGCAGTACCATGACTCGAATGGCGGAGTCCAGCGGGGTTAGGTAATACAAGAGGTGGTGCCTTGGGTTAACTTGGAAGGGGAGAGAACAGATCAGTGAGGCTGTCCGGCGGGTATAGTTGGGACAGAGAGCTGTGCCCAGGAGATCTAGGATCACAAGGGCAGTGGGTACTGCCATGGGTGGGGGCGGTGATGCATAGCTGTAAGGCGGTGCAGGAGATGCCATAGGGAGGCAATGGCAGATAGCCACAAGGAGGCGGTGGCGGATAGCCATAAGGAGGCGGTGGCGGATAGCCATAAGGAGGCGGTGGCGGATAGCCATAAGGCTGTGTAGGCTGTGTGATGGAATAGCGAGGGATGACTAGGAACCAGGATTGACTGTGAAGGTCCAGGCTTTAAGGGTCCAGGGCTTGTGGAAGGCGATGAGGTGACGGGGATGAGAGAAAAATGGGCGGGTGTCTTGGCCAACCGTAACAGTATGGCAAAAGCAACTATGTCCAAAGCCTCATTAGAAACATGGCACAGGCGACTAGGTCACATACACTTCAACTCCATGCTGAAACTATTCCAAGAGGAAATGGTCAGTGGAATGGAGATAACGGGCCCAATGATGCACGACGAGACTTGCAAGCCATGCCTAGAAGGCAAGCAGCATCATGAGCTGATAATGCAGAAATCAATGGTCAAAAACCCACGTCTCCTTTACCAGACATACTCTGATGTATGTGGACCAATGCTGACGTTATCCCGAACTGGACACTCGTACTTCATGACCTACATTGATGGATTTTCACATCATGTTGTGGTAAAATTATTAAAGACAAAAGATGAAGTACTTGGTCAGACGAAGGCATACCTTGAACGTGCTGAAACGGTTACTGGAGAGCGAGCAAACCTCTTCAGATCCAACAGGGCAGAGAATATGGATCAAAGTCCTTCCAGGATCACTTGATGAAGAAGGGAATCCACCACGAGAAGTCCAACGTCTACACTCCACAAGAGAATGGCATCAGCGAACAGATGAATTGAACACTCGTGGAAAGCGCACGTTCAATGCTATGTGATGCTGGGTTACCAAACTCGTACTGGGGCGACGCAGTCCTATATGCAGCACACATAATAAACCGAGTACCAACACGTGCAATCGACAACAACATTATGCCGTACAAATGTTTCACTGGAAACAAACCGTCAGTCGCACACCTCTGAATTTTCGGATGCAAAGCAAACATACACATACCTAACGAGAAGCGTTGGAAACTTGATCCGAAATCACTTGAATGCATACACCCAAAACCAAAGTGCATTTGTGTGCCTGCACCATCCAACAGGTTGAATCCTTGAATCCAAGGATGTAGTTTTTGACGAGGGAGATAGCAACGATCCTACATGAGTAGAAATCAATGTCAACACTCGAAACGACATCAAAATGCACCTGCTGTGACCTGAAACCATTCCAGAAGCTCCAAATAAATCCCTAGGACCTGTAGAGCCAGTCTCAAGCATCCAAGTTGCCTCAGACTGCGAAACGAGTGAGGAAAGTGAAGTAGAAAGTGAAACGGAAGTGGAACATACCCTAAACAAACCATCCGGCACGAGTGCAAGTCATGCACCACACAATCCACTCACTACTGCTTGAACTGACTCGAAACACAACGCTGGTTGTCAGTAAGACACACTGCACCTTCTCAAGGCCCACCTGTCCCTTATCCGAATCCCATTCTGCCTCCCGAAATCCGCAGATCGACACAACAAAGAAAAGCGCTGGTTTGTGACGACAATCTGTGCTACTTTGTCAATTCAAATGAAAGGGCGACCTTGCAGAGCAAGCCGAAAATCGAGGAGGAAAGGAATCGAGACAGCGAAAAAGGTGAAAGTGGTGTAAAAAATGGCGCTGATAGAAACGAAGAGGGAGATAGTGAGGCAATAGACATTGCAGGAGCAAGTGGGCATGCGATAGAGATGAACGAATGTGCATATCATGCTGACATAAGCACGGACGATGAACCACACACCTACAACGAGGCGATGAGACACTCAGACTCGGACCTCTGGCAAAAAGCAATGATGGATGAACTGAATGTATTCCAGAAAATTGGCCTGTATGAGGAAGTCGACCAACCACGCAATCGTAAAGTAATTGACTCAAAATGGGTTTTTAAGATCAAATGTGGACCGAATGATGAAATTGAAAAATACAAAGCACGTCTCATAGCAAAAGGATTCACGCAAGTCCATGGAGTTGATTACATGGACATGTTCGCCCTTGTCACCAAATTCTCTACCATTCAAGCTCTTCTCGCTCTTGCTGCCAAATATGACCTCGAAATCCATCAAATGGGTGTCAAATCGGCGTTCCTTAACGGAAAACTCAATGAAGAAATATTCCTCGAGCCTCCCCCTGGTTTTTGCTCTACACGCTATCAAGTCGGGCGACTACTCCAAGTGCTTTACGGACTAAAACAAGCTCATAAGTCTTGGTACACGCTCTTACGAGCCGTATTTGAGTCACTTGGATTCACACACTGTCAAACTGACCATAGCATATTCTATAAAGTCAAAGATGGCACGCTGATTATAGTCGCGGTGTACGTCAATGACAAGATTGTGCTGTCAAATGACAAAAAGGCCATTGAAATGCTCAAGATCCAGCTCACCCAACAGTACGAGATGACCAACCTCAGCGAGGCACGCTGGATCCTCGGCATGGAGATCATCCATGATCATAAGAAGTGGACGATTGAATTATCGCAACGCCAATACGTCAAGTCAATACTCGAATGATACAACATGGCAAGCAGTTGCCCAGTCACCACTCCAATCGACGCAAATGTCAAGCTCATCAAATTAGATGGTGCTGAAGTTGATGTAAAAGAGTACCAAAGTGCACTCGGCGTGCTCATGTATGCGATGCTAGCCACCTGTCCTGACCTCGTGTTTGCCATTGGCGTCCTCAGCAGACACTCAACCACTCCAGGTCAAGCGCACGTAACTGCACTCAAATGAGTCTACCATTACCTATGTGGTACAACGGAAGCGCACCTTCTTTATCAAGGCAACACAAGTGCAGACCTATTAGGTTTCATAGACGCTGATTGGGCAGCCGATGTCAATGATCGCCGGTCCATTACCGGCTATGTTTTTATTCTAGCTGGCGCAGCCATCAGCTGGTCCTCAAAGAAGCAGTCCACCATTGCTCTATCGAGTACTGAATCTGAATATATGGCTGCCGCCGCTGCTACAAAAGAAGCCGTTTGGCTCCAAACCCTCTTCAACAAACTCTTCCACCCCCACGACACTACTGATCGACAACCAATCAGCCATAGCTCTTGCCAAGAACACTATGTTCCATGATCGGACCAAGCACATTCCAATCCATCACCATTTTATTAGAGAGAAAGTCAAGTTGAAAGAAATTACTGTCGAGTATGTCCCGACAATGGACCAAGTTGCCGACATGCTCACAAAAGGGCTCACACGAGAAAAGCATATGCGATTTGCTAGAGATATGGATATCATTTTTTAATCCATCACTTGTCGAGGGGGCGTGTTGTAAATTGATGATTTTCTAGTACGTCGAGGATAGATTAAGTAATCACAAGAGTACATTAGGTTACCATTTTTGGCTCCGTCGCACCTCAGTCCGATACTTCATACTCGAGACTGAGATGAGACATTCTCTCTTTAGCTATGCATTACTTTCTTGTTTACTGATAGCTCTTAGCCTAGCTCGTCTACTTGTTAGGTCAGTTAATAATGCAGTCTGATACTTCATACTCGAGACTGAGCCTAGCTTGTCTACTTGTTAGCCTGATTTCATTGCAGAACAAAAGGACCTCCAGCAGGGGACGAGAAGGGAGCAACAGTAGGCAAGGAACTCCCACATGCCACACCAGAGGTTGTTGGGAATGCGGTTCAACAGATCACCTGCGAAAGGATTGCTCCAAGTATGCTCAGTGTATTACAAGAGAAGGAAGAACACCTACTGCTGGCAGTGCTGCCCATGCCATCTATGAAACCGACGATGAAGATGGAGCTTTTGGAGTGACAGACTCACTCAGTGACACTGCGTCAATCCTGGATCTGCAATCTATTGAGTCTTCCTCTGATGAAGATGAAGATTTTGCAGCTCCTAATGCCAATGAAGGCTGGTTCTCCGATAACAAAGATGAATCCCCATGCCACCAACACAAACAAAACCATGCCTTTGTAAAGTGCTCACGATGGGCATGAGAGGTCGATGAGGAAGTCGCCGCTGCTGTTGACAACCTCAAATATAAGAAAGACTTGGGCTGCTTCACACCAGAAAATGCTTTAGAGCTAAGAGAAACTCATTGAGAGGGAAACCCAACAAGAACTTGACTAGAGTTCTTGTGGCATTGCATTCAAACTACTTATACTACTCTAGTTTTGTACATGTTTACCTACTGGTCCGTGCGTCCTGTAGATAAGGTATGATGTCATAGATAAGAGATATGAGATAAGAGTCTAGATGTTTCTAGATCTTCAGTAATTAAATACATGAGGCGAGTTACGTGACTGGTCTAGACCATGGATCACGTGATGAGTCTGAAGAAAAGATAAGGTCAGGTGATGTGAAAGGTACACGTGTTGTCATGTGACCGTGGAAAATATCACGTGACTAGAAAAAGAAGGAATAGAAAATTAGAGTTCGTAACATTACCCCCCTGCTATGGTTCGCATTTTAGGCGAGACCAAATAGGTGGTGCGTCTGTATAATTTTCATAAGGATTAAATAATATCGTGAAAAGCTCAGTCGTCATTCGTAAACGTTGTGGGGCACTTGGTTTCCTGACGTAGAAATTGTGCACTGCCTCCTTGGCGTGGGAGAGGTGACCTTCAATCTCCCATGTGCGATCCTCTTCACTGTAACCTTTCCAGTGAACGAGGTACTCAAGCTTCTTGCCTTTTAACCTAGAATCTGCAATATAATCCACTTCAAATTCGACGTCGCCCTTGTCGGTTACCGTAACCGGTCCGGGTTTGTACGAGATTTGTCCAGGAAGTAGATCTTTATATAATTTAGTGCGTGATACATTCATGACTGGGTGAATCTGCATCGAGCAGGGTAATTTAAGGTGAATAGTGTTTTCTCCAACGTGTTCAATAACTGAATAAGGTCCGAGCCATCGCTCTGTTAATTTACGTGATTGGCGAGATTCTTGCAAGTTCAGGTTCTCCATTGATAGCCAAACTTGATCACCGGGTTTATAAATAGGTGTATTTGAGTGTTTCTTGTCGGCTTGTGCATTCATCTCTACTTGCTTCTTTTCAAGATGATCCTTGGCATTAGCTAACATCTGCTCCATGTCTCTAGCAAAGGTAGTGGCTGCCAGAGCCTGTGCTTCCATCGGTTCGATCCCCATACGAGGCACGTAAGATCGAGTGAGTTGAAAGGGGGACTTTCTTGTGGAAGAGTGCTGCCTTTGGTTATAGTTAAATTGCACCAGCGCAAGCCATTCTGACCACTCGTGTTGCTTCTTGGCAGTGTAAAGCCACAGGTACTGTTGAAGGTCTCGGTTGACCCTTTCCGTTTGCCCGTCGGTTTGTGGGTGGAAAGCGGTCGATATATGTAATTCAATGTTCAACATCTTGCCAATATCCTTCATCAGTTGGGCCGAGAATTGAGGGCCTCTATCAGAAATAATAGATCTAGGAAGTCCATGTATCTTCCATATGTGGTCGCGATATAATTTAGCCGTTCCTAGCGAGGTAACAGTTTTCGTCGTAGAAATAAATACAACTTCTTTTGAAAAGCGATCTACCACCACGAGTATGCTGTTATGTCCGTTGGATGTGGGGAGATCCATAATAAAGTCCGCGGAGATATCCTGCCAGGGACCCTCCGGAATAGGGTTAGGTTTAAGTTTGCCAGCCAGGGGCACGTTCTCAGCTTCATCCATGCGCATCGTTCCCATCGGGTGCAATAGTCCTTTATTTGGGCACGGGAACCTTCCCAGTAATAGTAGCGTGAGACTAACTCTAAAGTCTTCTCTGCGCCACCATGACCAGCCAGCGTGCTGTCATGGTAAAGTGAAATAATGTCCTGACGGAGCTCCAGGTCCTCAGGCACATAGATTTTTCCATTGAGCTTACAAATCCCATCTTCTTCGATTGTGAACCCTGCAAGGGTCATTTCTTTTAATTTAGACTGTGTTCCTGACACGTTCCAAGATCTTTTGCTCTTCGCCATGGACGTAAGAGACTTCATTTGTGGCACGTATTTGTTCTGTGGGAATTACCATGACTCCTTTATTGTCGTTCTCAACACCGATTGCGTGATCTTCGTGGCGTGAGAGAGCATCGGCTTTTCCCATAGAAGCTCCTTGTTACGAACACTATTTTCCTAATTTTTCTTTTTCTAATCACGTGATATTTTCCACAGTCACGTGACAACACGTGCACCTTTCTAATCACATGATCTTATCTTTTGTCTGGACTCATCACGTGACCTAGGGCCTAGACCAGTCACGTGACTCACCTCATGTATTTAATTACCGAAGGGCTAGAA
>JBBPMQ010000554.1:0-14846 GCA_038090375.1 Boletus rubroflammeus | reverse complement strand
GCGAGGGAGGGTGAGGGTGAGGACACGCGAGGGAGGACACGCGAGAGGGAGAGGGCGAGGACGTGGTGAGAGGGAGGGCAGCAAGAGGACGAGGGCGAGGGAGAGGGCAAGAGGGCAAGATCTGGACGAGGGCAAGAGAGCGAGAGGGCGATGGCGATGGCGAGCGAGCGAGCGAGAGTGTGACGACGAGACATCAACTCCGTATTAGGTGAGCCAAAATGCTGATATGCGAGCCGCGACTTACTATATATGGTCACCGTTCTATAGGCACGGGTATGGTACCTGCGGGTTACGGGTCCACGGGTCACCAAAAGGGTTACCCATACCCGTGCTGTTCCCTAAGTATTACGCCATCTCCTCCACTCGCTCCTAGTCAGTCAGTGCAATTGACATTCGTTTCAGGGCATTGAAACTAGCTGTGACAAGATACAGTGGAACTACTCGTGCTGCCCTGCCTTTACACGTTTCGACTCACGGCGCGTCATCGACTCAGATTGAATGTCCTCTGGCGATTCAGACTTAGCCCGCTTCACGTTCACCGGTACCTCAACTCGATTGTCCAAGGCCTATCAAAATCTTAGAATGTGCGGTTCTGGACGTACTAGCAACACTTACCTGCGCGATCTCAACTTCCTCGGGTTCATTCTTGAAGGTCGGTTTAATGTCCCCAACATTTACTTCGTTACGAGGCTTCCTTTCTTCGTTTATCTCAAGCAGCTGCTCAGACGTTAGGTTAGTCAAGACAAAAACACTGCAGCATTGAGGCACACTTACGACAGGTCCGTCAAGATCATATGCATATGTTACCGCGAGGGACTGAAATTTTATGCCGTATGGCATAAAGACTTTGACCACTCGTTTGTGGCGGGAGGGAGGTATGGTTACGTGGTATTGAGGGAAGAGTAGCAGGCATTTGCGCCGCGCTTTCCTTTGAATATGGGGGGGAGGTGAATAGTTCTTTGTTGGATCCCGCCTACTAGCACAATGTATGCCACTGGCAGTGAGAGATCTTAATTAATCTCATTCTTCCAATCTTCGATGACTCTGAGTCAGATCTAGCACACCAAGACTGTACGTACATAGCGCTCTCGCTGCTGTCTGAGATCTGAGTCGTGTACTTCCTATCTTGCAAGATCCCACTCCATCTTCCCCGTCTTGCAAGAGCCAAGTTCGCCATCTACAATTGCAAGATTACCCTCATGTACTGTACTACATACAGCATGTATGTCAAGATTGCAATATATACTTCCTAATTCAAACTCGTCGTCTCAGAGGGATTGTCAAGATTGATGCCACCGCCGATCTCGATGTATCTTTGTGTGTTTCGCCGAATGTGCTCGAAGTGCTTCGCCAAGTCCTGTCTAAGCGCTGCTTGGCGCAGCGCGTATGCCCTCATCCCCTCATTCAGTGCAGAATCGTCAGTTTCGATAAGCGCCTGCCTGTCCAACCACCAAGTCGACTGCCAGTGGAGAAATTGCAAGATTCGACGCTGTTCCTCGACCAACAGTTCGACCTCTTCTGCCCAGCGGTGCGCTCGGGCTCGGGCTTTGCACCATTCAATCCGAATCGCTGAATATACCGTCAGGTAGCCAAAGGATTCCTCTGCGGCATCTACTTACCATTCTGCAGGCTCTGGTCTTCACCTCCTTCACCGTTACCGCTTCCGCAAGCGATCCAGATCCAAGATAGTCTTCTCCGCCCCTCGCTCGCTCGATCGTCAGCGCCATCCGTCATGCAACGGATATCTTCCTTTTCAAGAGGCCGGAACGTAGATTTCCAGCCCACTTTGCTAAGCAAAGGGGATCATCCCAACATGGCACCGTAGGCAGCACGGTATTTAGCAACGCACAAGTCTATCCTCGCCCCGACCAATGCAACTCAGCCGGGGCCTGGTCGTCCTCCCAGGCGGTCGGTCTCCTCCTCGCTTTCCACTGGTTTCCATTGAACCCTGGCATGGTGTGCGAGGTGTTCCCACCCTCCCTCGCAGCTCACCATTTAATGGCCCAGGACAGTTCATGGAGCCGGACAGCGCATCGCGCTACCGCCCATCCCCACCCCTGATCCGTCACTCTCGACTCCATCTCCGTCACCACATGTCTCCGTCCCTGTCACGGCTCGTCACGGCTCACGAGCGCTGTCCAAAGATGCCCGATCACGATTCACGATGCTTCAAGAAATACAGGCGAGGGCTGTTTGCGAGTGTTATCCGACTTGGTCACATCGGTCGATGATGATCGATATCGCTTCAATGATCGGTTGATCGCAGGAGGGCAGATCAGCCTCCGCTGCGGTCGTGTCGTGCGCAGGCAATATGCAAATACTGTATATGTCCTCTTTGATGATATAATAAATAATCCTATGAAGAGACATGAGGGATGGAAAAAAAAAAGTCACGCCGAGGCAAATACAACGCTCGCGATCGCAAAATCTATAGGATGCCTGTCCTCATAGTAACTATTCAGTGACAACCCCTACCTGTGTACTCCCGTTCCCGTTCCTGTTCCCGGCCCGGTTCTCCAGCATCCGATCAATCTCGGCCCTAATCTCCTTCAGGTTCGCCTTGAGCGTCTTGGCATCTTCAAACTTCCGATGCGCCATCGCTTCGCCAACAAACGACTCGAGGAGGGCTTCTTGTTCAAGGAGCGGTTGAAGCGCATGTGCGAGCTCCGAATCTGGATCCACGAGCGGGGTCGCAACATCAGACGAGGAAACCTGTTTATTTGCCTTGGGGAGCGACTGGATGGGTTTCATCAGCATCACTCTAGTCCACTACGAGCGAAGGCTTGCCTGGAGAGGAAACATGTTCTTTTGCAGGAACAGGTCCGCCCGCGTGCGAATCGCAAGCTGGACGCGATCTTGGGAGCTCCCGGGTGTACATGGGATCTTACGGATGCGTTTTGAGACGGCATCGTATGAGGCAAAATCGTCAAGGATACGCTTGCGGGCGGCGGTGGCCTCTTTATCAGGCGGGGAATCCAAACTGGAGGTGGACTCTAAGTTTCGAGAATGAGATACGAGTATGGGCTTACGTGAGTGTCAGTAGTAATTCCTGGAACTGTGGAATTGCTTCCTCAATCTCTTTCTCGAGATCGATAAACGCCTATAGGTTTGTTGAGTGGGAGACCATGGAAGGGACGTTCGGGGATACTGTACGTTGTATAACCGAATCGATGGTGGTATGCGCGATACCTCCTGACAAAACTGCTCCCGTCTGCGACCGGCGTGAATGAACATGCATCTCCACGAGTAAAAAGCGGCAGGGCATGGATGACTCACGAGAGGACAGGTTTGCAATCCCTACACACCCGTACCCCCTTCAAGAACTTGTCGTCATCTGCCAGTGTCTCAACCTTTTCTTTCTCCTTGCTGCTGCCCTTTCCCGTGCCTACTCCATTTGGCATTCTCTTGACGCCGTAATCAACGCCCTCACTCACTTGCTCTATTTGCCGCGTCCTTGAATCTACAATGAACAACATCGAGCACGGTTCTGGGCGCTGGGGGCGTTTGATGGGGAGGGAACAAATGATTTGTCCGCAAAGACGGCAATGATGCTTCCGGTTCGTCAGCGGGTGGAAGGAAGCGCTGATTCGGGTTAGGTAGGATAAAGTGGAGGGGGATTTGACTCACTTGCACAAAGGACATTTTGAAACCACGGCGTCTTGTTGCCACGGTGCGATGCGCTGCTCAGCGACTAAATAAGTAAAGGCGGATGAGGGACGAAACGAGGAGAGGATGAAAGCATACCTCGGATGTCACTTTTTGGACCCTGCAACGCGTGTGATTGTATGACACCCTTCCAAATGTCACTCGCGTCCAAATTCTTTAAAGCTGCGAAATCCAAATCGAAAATGGAGGATCTCCTGCGGCCGACTGAGGGTTTATTCGGCTGGTTTGATTCGCTTGCTTGAAGGGGGAAATGAAGATGGATGAGTTTTTCGAGACGTCTTTCGAGTTTGGTACGCTCGATACGGGTAGTATCGTGTTTAGCTTTACGGGCTTGTGAGAATTCGTCCGTACGGTGGCGATATACGCCTCTGGGCTGGAATCCAGGTCTGTATGGTGCGGACGAGCGAAGGGGGGAAGTGGACAAGGGTGGCGAAGCTATCGGGGAAAGGGAGGGACTCGATGAAACGGATGCGGGTTGTTGGGGCACGGCTAAGGCGGCAGAGCGGGGTGGGGGTTGGCCCGAGGAATCGGAGGAGTTGGGAGTGTGGGACGGACTTTGTCGATCTGGACGTGATATGTCATCGGCGATGACAGAGCTGATGGATGGAACACGGCTGTGAAGTGGCGGGGAGCGGGGAGGTGGAGGGGATAAGTCGAGGTGGCGGGTAATGGTGGATGAGGAAGAGGGAGCTCTGGACTGGGGTGGGGGAGGGCGAAGGGGGGAAGAAGGTAGCGCCCGTGCGGGCTGTAGGCGCCGAAAAGTGGAGGACTTTCTCGGGGAGGATATGAGTGGCAGCGGTGCGGAAGAAGAAGAGGGCGAGGGCGAGTCGAGGGCGGGAGGGATGTCGGAGAGTGGGTGTTCCGGTTGGGTGTCGGCAGGTGTGGGATGGTCGAGGTCGAGAAGGTCGGCGCAATCGCCGGATGGAGGGCGAAGTGTGCGGGAGTGTCGCTTAGACTAGAGAAAGTGAGTAGGAGAAGGCAGCGACGATATTTATTTTATTTATTTACTCACCCTGTACGCCTGGTACGGGACAGCGCTCGCCATCGCGGGTGGGATCGAACCAAAAAAGTGTGAGGTTGTTATTGGTGTGGTCACGTGATAAGCACCTCCTAGTCCACCATCATGTATCGGCCAGCAGTGTCCATCGCGACCGCCCAGTCCGTCACCGCCCTCGCCTTCGACCCCGTATCCGACTCAATCTGGGCCGGCGACGACTCCGGCACCGTCATCGCACTCCACTCCATCCACGGCCTCCGCGGCGTCTCCTTCCCCATCGGCGGCGCACTCCCCGTAAAGCAGCTCGTCGTCGCCGACAATCACGTCCGCGCACTCGGACTCGCTGGACATGGCCTCGGCGCATGGGCAAAGGGCGGAACAAACAAGTGGTACTTTCGGTGCGTCCCATTCATCCCCCACCCCGCCCCGCCTAACCCCACCCAGCGCGCCCCCCACCACCGTATCCGCAATGTCCCCCTCTGTCTTCTCCTCAAACATCCTCGCAGCCGCCACGACCGCCCCCGACATCCTCTTGCTCAACGCAATGACAGGCACCGTCCTCCGCCAGGCACCCGTCCCCTCACACGTCACCCATCTCCACTTCTCACACTCCACCCTCCTCTGCGCATCCGCCGATGGCTACGTACGCACGCACGATCCCCGCACCGCAGCACGCAGAGAGAATATAGACAGCGCAGTCCTCGCCCATGCCAGCGGTGTCCAGGATCTCCAAGCAACCGGAAACTTCTTCTTCACCATCGGCTGGAGTTCAAGGTCCTTTACGTCTTCCCTCCCTACTATCTCTCCCGCTCACTTCATCTAGACGCGGTCACGAGTTCCCCGATCCCCTCGTCAAGGTCTACGACCTGCGTAACATGAGACCCCTTCCACCGATCCCCTTCTCCGACGGTCCGGCCTTTATCAACTTGCTTCCAAAGTATACATCCAGTCTCGTCGTCACCTCAGCCCAAGGCCTCGTTAACGTCGTCGACGTGTCCAACATCAACTCCTCCGAGTTCTATCACGTATGTGTCCCATTCTCCCTTCATCCCCTCTCACCCACCCACCTTCAAGCTCGACACCACCTCATACATCACATCTACCGCCGTTTCATACAACGGCTCTTACTTGGCCTTTGGCGACGCCGCGGGTACAATTCATCTCCTCACAGCAGCAGACGAATCCTCCGAGCCCTTCTTCAACGGCTTTCAAGGCCAGCCAGTCGAATGGGCAGACGTCCCACAACCACTCCCTGAAATAAACTGGTCAGATTCCACGTATGTCTCCATTCTCGCTTTTGCTTTTCATCAGCCAACGTACCACCCTCAAGTCCTCTCAACTCAATCGGTATGCCTTATTATACGAGCCCCCTCCTTTCTTCTTGGACACCTCAATTCCTCTCTTCAACTAACCCTCCCTACCCACCCCCTGCCAAAATACCACCTCAGATTCTGGCGACGATGAAGATTAATGACAACGTCGCATACGCTGCTCTCCCAAAGGAGCTCAGAGGTCGCAGAAATCGCGTCGTCGTTTCTAGCACAAAGGATCAAGCCAGGTTCAGAAGTGGAAAAGGAAGACGGGACGACGACGTCAGTCTCTTCAACGTGCTTTTCAGCGCTGGAACTCATCCATACCACAGATCGAGCTGGAGCATCTCACGCTCGACGATAGCATCGACGACGTACCTCGCATATATCGCAAAGTCGAGATCGAGTATTCCAAATTCGGTGTCGAAGACTTTGATTTCGGGTACATGGTTTGTGCATACCTCTCTCCTCGATCTCATTTCCTCCTTCAGGTTCTACAACAAAACCGCATATAGTGGTCTCGAAACCCACATTTTAAATTCGTACACGAACCCGATTTTACAAGTGATGCATTACACTCTTCCCATCAGAAAGCTGGCCAGGTCCCATATCACGACCAACTGTCCACGAGAGCACTGTTTACTATGTGAACTCGGTTTTGTCGTGCGCATGCTCGAGGACGCACACGGGACAAACTGTCAATCAAGCAACTTCTGCAAGACAGTCGGCGTTCTTGCTCAAGGTAAGTTCCCTTCTCACCCTGCCCCAAATTTATCAAGTAATGACATGCGATGAAAACAAGCCCAAAACCAACTCGAACTGATTGATTACGGTCGTGAACCTACCGAGGTCGATTACGCCCACATGATTCAGTCATTTCATCGTTTCCTCATCGACCATCTCAGCTCGGAGGGTAACTCTTTCCCCCATAACCCCCTGATATTCCAGCATCCTCTCTCGCACTCCGACTTCACTGCCTTTCAGGCTGATACTCACCCTAACACAAACCCCTCCTTCTCACCCGCAGCAGCCCCCGTGACACAATTATTAGGGATCGACGCAAAGAATATTATCGTGTGTCTGAGCTGCAAGGCTGTCAGGGAGAAGGAGAACATGACGCATGTCGTTGACATGATTTATCCGAGAAAGGTGTGTTTCTCTCTTCTCAACTGGAACACTATTTATCGTCATCAACATCCAGCCGCTTCCGAATGAATTTCCGCCTCAAGCTTTCTTCGCTGATATTCTCCGCGAATCCCTAATCCGTCAAATGACCCACAAAGCCACCTGTCAGACATGCAAACAATTCTCTACGTTTTCTTCCCGCCGCTCGATCCCGAGCGCCGATCTTCCTCCCATATTAGCAGTAAACGCGTGCGTATATAACGACGACAATATGAGGTATTGGATGGATACGAGAACTGGGAGGTTCTTGACTCCGACGGTGGAGGTGAGAGGAGAGGTGGAGGGAATCGACGATCCTGAGAGCGTGACTTATGAGCTTCGGGTGCGTATATGCGGTTATTCACGCAGTGCATTCAATGTCCATGATCGATCCCTTCGTGTCTAGGCTATCGTTTGTCAGATTATGACAAAGGCAAAACACTCGCACTTGGTTGCGATCGTGAAGGGCAAGTCACACCGAGTGCTTCCCTCTCTTTTCGCGTCTAATTTCATTTAGTGCCCGAAGCGGAAAGCCAGCCGCATCTCAAGGGACCTTGGTTCTTGTTCAATGACTTTGTAGTCCGCAACATTTCCGAGGATGAAGCATTGAGTTTCCCAAGTACTTGGAAAGTATGTGCGCACTTTATACGCGTCTCGTTTCGTGCTTCTTTTGACGGAAAACCAGGTCCCTGCTGTGTTGTATCTCGAACGAGAATATGTGCGCTCTCGACTCGACTTTAGTGGTCTCCCAGATGAGCTCGACCCCTCGATATTGAGTCGTGATACATCTATATCGGTGTAAGTACTGACGTTGTCTATCCCATCGTTTTGCTGAATTGTCGAATGGACACGCGACGTAGAAATCGAGACAAGAGCTTGATCAAACACGAATGTTTACGCTTCGAGGAGTTGCCTAAACCCGGGACGTTGGTCGCTATCGATGCCGAATTCGTGTCGATGCAACAGGTGGGTTTGCATTCGACTCGACTCGTTCAACCCCTTATGCGTGTTTCTATTTCACAGGAAGAAACAGAGTTCAGGTCCGACGGTACGAACCGTGTCATTCGCCCTGCCCGCCTCAGTCTTGCACGTGTCTCGGTCTTGCGAGGGGATGGACCGAAAGAAGGCATTCCGTTTATCGACGATCACATCCATACGAGTGAGGTTATCGTCGATTATCTCACCGAGTTCTCGGGCATCAGATGTACGTTCCCCTTTTTTGTCTCCCTCCGCGTCGCTGACTTACCGCACGTAGTCGGAGACTTGGACCCACACTTGTCAAGGCACACGTTGACGCCGCTGAAGCTTGTGTACAAGAAGCTACGATTGCTCGTCGATCGAGGATGCATATTTATCGGTCACGGGCTCTCCAAGGATTTCCGGATCATCAGTCAGTTCCTAATTCGTCCGTGACATTCCAAGATTCACTCTAGAACCACGCGATAGACATTTTCGTCCCGCCCGACCAAGTGATCGATACAGTCGACCTCTACTTCCTCCGTAACCGCCAACGCCGTCTCTCGCTCCGTTTCCTCTCCTGGTTCGTCCTCGGTGAGAACATTCAGACGGAGACACACGACTCGATCGAGGATGCGCGCTCTGCGCTGAGGTTGTACAAGGCATACCACGAATTCGAGGGACGAGGCGTCTTTGATGAAAAGTTGGACGAACTGTATCGCACCGGGAAGCAAAACGTACGTGATTTTTTTTTTGCTCACTTCAGGTGCTGAAACCGACGCGTGGGATAGAACTGGAAACCCCCGCCGACGACGCCAACGGCGACATCCCCAGCCACGACAGCTTTCCCTCCCCACGTCCTCGCTCAACCGATCTCGCTCTCGCCGCCTTCTACGCCGTCCTCTCAGACGCCGGGAACGTCAGGACAGAGACACGCGCCGATGCAAATACAACAACCATCGAGTGTGTCCCAGTTCAACATGCTTGCTGCGGCAGCGGCGGCGAGAAACTTTGGGCATCAGGGACAGTTCCAGCCGATGCGCTTCGATGTCAGTGCGCTGAACGCGGCTGCGGCGGGGTATTTTGCATCGCCGGACATGAGTTTGCTTAGTGCTTCGGGTTCGAACCAGGGCCAGGGCTCGGGCTCGGGCGCGGGTGCAGGTGCAGGTGCAGGTGCAGGTGCAGGTGTAGGTGTAGGTGTAGGTCCTAGTACTAGGAGTGGATGGAACAGGCGGTGAAATTTCAACCCATCTCACTGGAACACTTGGAAAAAAAAAGGGAACTACGAACGTTGGACGATTGCTGTGGTATGGATTGGATGACACCATTTACGATGCATTTGAGTGTATTTTTAATGTTTTTTGTACTCGTCGATTGTAGCAGCAGCCTGGCGATTCAACCCGTGTTGTATGTAACCTTTTTTTTTTTTGGATGGAATGGATGACATGGGCAATGTATACAAGAACGAGCAGCATGTACACTACAGAGCACACGCGTACGAGTGGTCGTGGCTGGAGTCATCCAAGTATCGACGAGGGGGAGGAGGAGGCTGCGACAGACGTCGTCGCGATGCCGAGTACCGTCCAGTCGATCGCGTCCCTGTTGTCTGCCCGTAACCACTCGTTTGCCCGTTTGAAGTGTCCGTTTCCGAGGAAACCGCGATGGGCAGAGAGAGGGGACGGATGTGCAGATCTAGTCGGGAAAAATGAGGCCTGGTGACGAGAAAGAGCGATGGTACATACCTCAACACCAAGTGTTTCTTCTAACCGACACAAAGAAGGCACGTCAGCAAATCATCCCAATGTCCAACACTCAAACGACGGCACCTCGTCGATCCGCAACCGCTCGCACGTCTTTTGCGCCGGGAGCCCCCACACGAAGAATACGATGCCACGGCTGGTATCGTCGGCTTGCGCCAGGATCGCACCGAGGACGGCGTCCGTGAAGGATTCCCATCCTTTTTTAGAGTGCGAGTTGGCTTTGTGGGCGCGGACGGTGAGGCAGGTGTTGAGCCAGAGAACGCCAGCTTTGGCGAGGGGCGAGAGGTCTCTGGAATTTGGTAGTGGGTCGGGGTAAAGAGCGTGATCAGGACGTGAGCGACATGGGGAAGAGGTTGACTAACCCTGTTTTTGGAGGGGAAAAGGCAGGGATGTCGTTCGCGAGCTGTTTATAAATGTTCTTGAGCGATCCGGGCAGTTTCGTCGGTGGCAAGACGGAGAATGAGAGTCCTTTTTTTGGGGGGGGCGCACAAAAGGCGAAACGTCAGGTAGGTGGAAAATTTAGCTCGGGTGTGTGGACTGACCGTGTGCTTGGCCAACGTCGTGGTATGGGTCCTGCAAGTGCGATCGGTCGGTGAGTCGGAGGAATGGGAGACAAGGGGAACGGTTCTTGCCTGGCCTATCACGACAGCCTTGACGGCGTCGAGAGGCGTCAATCGTGACCACGAATAGATGTCTCTTGCTGCGATGATTGCGTGGGTTCGTAACGCAGACTTGAGCCACCGAGATGTAGGCACTCGGCCCAGCCTGAGACTCACCAGGTGGGTATACCTGATGCGACTTGGTCTCCAAAATCAAGAAATCTTTGAGCTGCGAAGGGAAAAGGGAAACGGATCAGCACTGCATCCAAAAAAGAGAGAGAGAGAGAGAGAGCTCCGAGATCACACCTTGCGGAAATAGGGCTTGGTAAACTCGGCTTCGAGCGCCGTCCTCCACGAAATGCCCATCGTGTCCCGTTCGAGATTCTCGATGATATCGCTCACGTCTTCAGTGGCATCGCCAGCGCCGGTGGTCGTTACAGCGATCGTCGACCTAAGAGGTGAGGTTCAGGACGGGGAGGATCAACGGAGAGGCGCTGAGTCGCCACTGACATGGTTGCTTTGATCTCCACCGTGACCTTGCGCTTCTTGGGCCCTGTGCTGCCGATGCCACTGACTGCGGCGCGTTTCTGAGATATCATGGATCTCATGCTGGCTGCTTTCATCGGGTGGGTTGTGAGTGGAAGGTAATATAGCGGGTTTCGGCGTGTGGTAACCAGCATGGACTACAAATATTTCTATCTTCTCCCGGAGCTCGCCTTGGCCATCTTCCGCCTCTCCTTCTGGAATCGACTCCGTTTCACTACACGAACCTCGTCCTCCCCCTCCTCTACATCGTCCCGCACCCGCACCCTCGTCCTAGACCGAGACAACGCATCGGCTTTCTTGCCCTTTTGTCGAAGTTCTTCATACCCGTCCCCAATGACACCCGCCTTCGTCCTTCCCACAGAACGTAACACATCCTCGAATTCATCTTCCAGGCCACGGCCACGGCGCCGTCCATGCCTGGAACCCGTTCCACCCAGCGCAAGATCCTCTTCGTCCCGCCTCCGCCTCAGCGCGTCCTTCTTTTTCATCATCAACCGCGTAAAGTTATCCTCCTCGAACTCAGTCATTCGTTGAATCTCACGTGCACGATCCGAAGCCAGCGCGGGCATCGCGCCCAGACCAGAGGAAGACTCGATGTGGGGTCGCGACGGATCCTGGTGAAGGAGCGATGAGAGCGTTTTTGGGACGGGTTGACGCTTGGAGCGTTTATCCCCAGCGTTTTCTGTGTAGGGCATTGGCGCCAGTTTGGGGGGCTTGTAAATACCATCGCGGTTATCTGCCACTTCGCCGTTGCCCCCGTCCGAGGCTTGCTCGTTGTTGACCAGGTTTTGAGGATTGGGTCGGAAAGCCAAGGGGTCTGGTGTGAATGACAGCGCCGTCAGTGGGCATAGGATGAGCGCGAGTGATGACGACTCACCGTCGGCAACGTTTTTTGACGCATCGTCTGCGTCTGCGATGCGAACGAGTTTCTCGATCTGATACTTGATCCTACTTTCGAGGACTTTTATCTTTTCAAGCACGACACGGCCTTGGATCATTG
Source organism: Boletus rubroflammeus (assembly GCA_038090375.1). Classification (NCBI taxonomy): domain Eukaryota; kingdom Fungi; phylum Basidiomycota; class Agaricomycetes; order Boletales; family Boletaceae; genus Boletus; species Boletus rubroflammeus. Next base: position 2,847 of record JBBPMQ010000554.1, on the reverse strand, counting down.
AATCCACCAGGTCGCCCACACCTGCCCCACGTGCGTCGCGTTCGACGGTGCTGAAAGGCAGGGATGCTGGAGTCCGGTTTTCCAGCGTGTCGCCCACTGCACGCCGTGCGACGAGGAGAACGAGCGATTGAAGGTAAAACAACATGAGGTGGTGTTTGAGAGACAAGAGCGATATGCCGTCTCTGGTGTCCAGGTCGTCCGACTGCCTGCGAGTGGTTTTGTCAGGATCCGTACGTACGCTTGGTGTTCGATTGCCTACTTTTCTTTTAGAGAATGAACGAGTTCTCTGGTGGAGGTCATACTCGCACTCATTTCATCCAAGAGAGCAGCGACGTTTTGTGGATCAGCCATGTTATTGGTCTGAGTACTAGTCGACAGCTGTACGCTACCACAACACAATTTATTTTTTCGCTCCTAGATGCAGCCCAGTCAGCGACGGTCCCACTTTTGAGCAGTGCGAACAGAAAAAAAAAATCAGTCCACGGTTTTCTAGACCGCCGCTCTCCTCTGAGAGCGTAGTGCATGGCATCAAATATGTCAGAGCCCAGTGCGTTTCATCTCGCATAAAAAAGACAAGTGCGGTAGTAGGGACGTACTTGGACGACGGAAAACAAGAAAGTAGTTGAAGTTGTACTTTTAAAGTTCGCGTTCTCACTCTTGTTGTTCATTTCAGGCAATTGCTGTATGGGCGATGCACATTATTGTCCCTCCTCGATCCTCTCCACGCGTTCCCTCTTTCCCGGGCGCAAGCTCCCTCGCTTGCGGCCCTTTTTCAACGGGTCGGTCTCAGCCATCATGAGCAGACCGCTCCCTGCTCCTCCGAAGCGGTATGATCTCGTCGAGAGTTTCGACGCGCTCGCTCTGGCAGGCAAAAAACCCATTGAAAAGAAGCTCCCAGATCTGCCCGGTCCTATCGGTCGACCAGACCATCAGACCACCTTTGTTGGCGGTTTCAGTCCGGAGCTGCTGGCGTCGAATGCCGCACTCGACAACCATCGTCGCCCACCTCTTGCGCCACCCCCGTCGGCCGTCAACCAGAATGCCAGAACAGCCGCGCCGCCACTGGCAGAGGCGAAAGCGCCCCCAGTACCGCCTCATATACCGAGACCCGTACCTTGGATTGGCAAGCAATCCTTGACGCTGCAGTACGCCCTCAAGTCCATGAGACCGAATACACCGACGAAACCCACTCTTGCCCCGCCCTTTGTTCGTGTTCCTCCGCGACCACATTCAGATTCTATTGTGCCGCGCAGAGTGGCATCGAAACCCCCGCTGTCTGCCGTGACCGGTCCTTCTCAGCCAACGCTCAACGTGACCCCAAGCAGACCGCGTGCTGCCTCAGTCCCTCCTTCTCCTGCAACGTCTTCTCCGGGAAGAAACACGACACAATGTAGTGGGGTGACCAAGGCCGGAAAACAGTGTTCCAGACAAGTCAAGCTTCCTGCAACGCATTCCCTTCTAGATCCAACGCCTGTTTTGTATTGCCATCAACATAAGGAGGTTATGATCACCGCCCAGACTGGTTTCTATGTCCGAAAAGCTGGAAATGCGGACAGATTTGTCGAATTCAGTCGTATGCGAACTTTGGAAAGTCAAGGAGAGAGACGGTCGTCTGATTTCGTTTCGCAGATTATATACCTAAATACCTGCAGATGGATACCCAGTTGGCATTGAGAGTGGAAATGGAAAAGGCAACGTCTGCTGCTGATGTTCCCGGATACATTTATACATTTGAGATACGAGGTAACGTCGTGTCCTGTTCTTCTGCCTGACGTGAACCCGCCTACATTGCTGATGTTGAACTCTGCAGATCCCAAACGACCAGACATGATACAGCTCAAGGTCGGTCGTGCCGTCAACCTCATCAAGAGGCTCGATCAATGGGACAAGCAATGCGGTTCCAAAATACAAATTCCGCGCGGGTGGTGGCCAGGCACGGTCGAAGACGACGACGGGACAGGCGGGAGTTTACTCAAGGGCAACATCAAAGCAGGCGATCCCGGTCCTTTCTGCCATCGCGTCGAACGACTCATCCACATCGAACTGACAGATTTGTCCTTGCATGCACCCTATCTAAGTCCAAGCTGGCCAAATAACACTTTTGATCCTGCCACAAGGTTCCCCAAGAAGACTACCGCAAAGGAGACCACATGCCTCGATTGTAAGTGTAGTATGGTGTATTATTTCCCGACTAACATCGCCTCTACTTAGGCGGTGTAGTCCACAGGGAAATTTTTGCTTTCCCGCGTCCAGAAAAGGGGCGGTACAAAGGAAAGGAATGGGATCTGATTGTCAAACCTGTGATCGAGAAGTGGGGGAGGTTTGTCAAGGAATACTACACTTGATGAGAATGCTGGAGAATCGATCGATGAATTTCAGACTCGTCATCGGAAGGTTCTATAAGTGTGATTAGTCGAACTCGAGAACGCTCGTCCAGAGAAGACAGCGTCGCGTAGCCACACCCATCACGAATCCGATCTCTGTGATTGTGAATACAACAATGCACGTGGATGGGGCCTAATATATGACAAAGTCATAAGACGAACGCACGGCGACGTCGACTAGGATCAAAAGTCATCATCATCATCGATGTCCCGCCTCCGTTGATACTGGTGGACGAGAACCGTCTGTCAGCGTCAAGGATAGCACCCATGGCAATCAACCGCATACCTTTATCGTCGTCTTTTTCGTGCTCGTCTTGTTTTGCGCCTCCTCCATCTATACACGCGCGGCGTGAGCGGACACAGTAAGAGACGAGGACACGGGAGTGTGTGTGTGTGTGTGGGGGGGGGGGGGGGGGGGGGGGGGGGGGGGGGGGGGGGGAGGAACAATGAAGGGGGAAAACGG
>JBBPMQ010000553.1:0-14906 GCA_038090375.1 Boletus rubroflammeus | reverse complement strand
CAGACAGGATATCCGTACTTACATGTTAGGTTCATTCCACCTTTTTTTCGTTTAACCCACTCATGTCTTTGCTTCTAATCACAGATTGGTGGGGTCTCGAAATTTGTCTTCCTCCTCCAACCCTCGCCCACCTGGAAGCAGCCGAGTCCCCTGGCGCTACGCTCCTCAACCTGCTGACAGCCATCTCCGTTCTCAGCGAGGGTGTGCGCGAAATTCTCCCGTTCATTCGCTACATTGCCCAATTTGTCCAAACTGAATTCAGTTTGATCAAAAAGGCAGACGAAGGCAAAGGTGTCGTTTGCACTGCAACCTGGGTCTTGCCTGTTGCCCTCGTTCCCCGCCCTTGGGACTTCCCTGATCCACCACCTCCTTACACAGATGCGGGAGCTGCCGGACAGAGTACGCCAACGTCCCCGTCCGTCAAACGGTTTTCCGCTACTCTTACAACGCCCAAGCCTTCCACGGAGGTCCCAAATCCTCGTTCTTCCTTTACTTACTCTACCGAAACCAGAGACGAAGAGGAATCCCGTCCCGTCATATCCAGTGAACCGCCTGTTCTCCCAGAGCTTGTGGTCAGCTCTCCAGGGTCAATCGATGGTGCGCCGCCGGAGAGTGTAGATGGGGAAGTTCACAATGCTCACAGGAAGGTACAGCACGATGGGGTAGCAACCGCGCACTGAGGTAGCGGCACTTATCCTAGCTGTTCACTACTCGAGACCAATGTCCGCGCATCCCAGCGAGCTTATCTGTCGCCCAATCTTTCCTCGTCACGAATCCGTTATGACCTCTAGACCCTTTCCTCCTTCCTATAACTTCACTCGTTCTGCTGCCGTCTTCTCGGCTCGTCACCTGGGATCATTCACTTCATATCTTAATATATATATATCAGGTTTACCCTTTGCTTGGAACATTTTTATCCTTTGACAACATACCTGTCCATAATGCTGGGACTACGAACACAGATATCCTAGATCACACTCTTTGTCTAATCAATCATTCGTTCGATAGCATGACTCGTTTGAGTGTCTAGCTCGCCTTCACGCATGGGTGCATTTTTAGCGACCTCGCCATAGTCTTACATCTCAGAGTGCCCGGTGAGTACTAGGAACGTGATCTATTCTCGTGTCACATGTTTGTCTGCCCCCAGGGAAGACTGGAGCAGACCGAAATAGTATGGATCATGAACGAGGTCACTGAGTCTTTCTAGCACTAGCACTCCTGCGATGCCCCTCGACCTCGTAGCATCGAGATCTATCTATCTATATACACACCCTGCGGTCCAAGTACTTGTACTCGATGATCGTCGGGCTTCTCACAGGTTGTATATTGCCCCCTGGGCCGATGCCACTGATCCGGGCCGTGATGGCCATATGGTCTGCGATCAAAAGTGGTAGAGCCGCCAGCGAGGTCCTCCGTCACAACCCTTGTTTGCATTCATAACGTCGCGTCCCACCGGTACACCTATGCCTTTGGACGTACTGCGGACCGCAGCCTGAAAAAAACCTTTTGAGGGATCTACAATGGTCCTGGGTGGTCGGGGACCTGGTGCTCACCACTGGTTCTCCAAGGCCTCAATCTTCAAATCGCCGGAGGTGCCGTGACTCAAAGTCTCGTCGGACGTCCGCATCAACATCCAAACGAAGGACTCCGTTTGCTAATATCCCTTAAGCCGGCACGCACTATTGTATATTTGATCCCGTCAGCACCCACCAACTGCGTCGACTCATTATTCAACATTGCTGGTCGACGGTCAAAATGTAGATCTCTCGTGATGTTTTCACCATACTGCATTCCCCCATTAGGAGGTAACGATGAAGTTCCTCATCGATTCCTCATCCATGGTAAATGATAATAGATATTCGGATAGGAGATACAGCAGGTCCCTAGTCACCTTCGGTCATGAGCCAGGTTGCAAAGTTGTCCAAGCGTTTCTTTTCAGCTTCGTCGGAATCCCCTTCAACGTCATTCCCGACACCACCTCGCTTGAAGTGCTGTTTTCCAACATAAAGTGATGCTTCGATACGTCTCCCGGCAAAGAATCGCCCATTCATTTTCTGCCGAAACGTTCGCTTAGAGAACGTGACGCATCTAGCTTGGAGGACTTACCAATATGCATGCTTGAGCGCTCAGAGGATCCCTGAATTTCACCGTCATGACGCCTTCCTGCTCCTTCTGTAGGCGAGAAGGAAGTGATTAGCGAGAATCACGCAGCGATGAAAGACACCTACATCATACAGCACCACGTTCGTTACTTCTCCTAATGTCGAGCACTCGTCCCGAACGTCCTCCTTGAGATCAAGTAAGAGAGATGCGTCTTCGTCAAGTTCCTTCAAAGAGAACATGTGCTTCAATACGACGACCCTGCTATTCCTGTTGGGCAAATTCATGTTGTCCTCCTCAGTCTTTGCAGGACCGAAACCATCTTCGTCGTCCCATTCCTGTAGTTTTCTGTGCAACACAAGGTCCAGACGCCCGTCAAGGAAACACGCAAGTCGCGACTTACTTTTGCATTTTACCAATCCGTCGCGTAGCCTTCTTCTTGTCGACCGTTTTCCGTAGTTGCGGGTTCCCATTCGTTTCCGTTCCCGTGTGTTTATGCTTGAACTCGGCTCTTTGCACTTTCATCACCGTGGACAGTTCACCTACTCTCAGCTCCGCTTCGTCGAGCAAGTTGATCGCAAGGGCCACGCTCTCTTCCTTGAAAAACACCACCAACGCTTCTCCACTAAACGACCCATCCTCCGTCGCGTACAATTTCACCTTGGGTTCACCTTCGTCATCTTCTTCGATCAGCCCAAACCTGCCAAACCGCTCCACAATCTCGTCGACTCCTGTGTCGAGAGGAAGATTCGTGACATAGACGGCCGTATTCTTGGAACGAGGCTGTTTGGCCTCCTCGTTCTTGCCGCGCTTGGTGGACGGCCCTGAAGGAGCAGGGCTAGCGGAAGTGTAATCCTCGGGTTCTTTCCGCTTCTTATTGGCGCGTTTCAAGACGGGTGCTGCCGGAGTCTGGCATGGGGAGAGATATATACGTTGCGAAACGTACATCGGACATCGGGCAACCATACCTCCTCATCGACGCCGACGACAGAATAGACAGATTGTTGCTTCTGCAGGAGGTCATCGTCTACCTGCAATGGAACGAATGAGCTTTCGAACGACGTTTCGGATGCTACTCGCTGCGCGCGTTCAACTGACCACGGGCAACCATTGCGACTTGGTGGTATCGTACTCAAGTTCATTCCCATCTTCTTGCTCGAATCTCCATGTCCCTGTCTCCCTCGAGAAATGCACGCGGTCGTCAGCCGCGAAGATGTCTGTGAAAGAACCTCCTACAGCGGATGGCGGGATGTTTGACATGGTGTCACTGACCGAGGGGCGGTTGTTTATGCTGCTTTGGTTCCAAGTGTATCCACTATACCAATTAGGAAAGGACCCCTCTAGAGTAACTCGAGCGTTCAAGATAGCGTTTGATTTCACAAACGATATATCAGTTCATTCAGGGTCATTGATCAAGGTAAATGTCGTCCGACCAGCCAGCCAACTTCTCTGCTGCTTCGACAAGCATCTCTCCCTTCTTCCTCGCCGAGTCCAACGCCACTCGGTGCACGGGTAATCGTACAAACGATGGTAGATTCTCCATCCTCACGAGCCGACAAACTAGATCGGCAAACTTGTTTGGGTCTCCGTCGAAGTGCGTCTTCTCGATGTTGGGGTAGAGGGCACGGTATCTCATCGACGGGAGGGAAGGATTCGAGGCATAGGCAGGAGGCGGTGACTCAACGATGCAGCTAGAAATTGCAGAAGTGCGGAAAAGTCCAGGTTCGAGGAGAACGAGCTGGAGAAGGGTGATCAGATTTTCTGCGACGTGATTTGAAATCTATACTGCACCAACCCTGATGTTCCACTTCGGGTCAAGTTCTGCAGCATATCCCTCTGTGAGGGACTCCAGGGCTAATCACAGACAACTGAGCTCAGCCTTGCTAAGCGAAAGGAATAATCAGACACTTACCAGCTTTCCTATGGAGTTGAGTGAATAAAATGCGCAATCCAGATTATCCGAACTTACGCAGCAGCATACAGCGTACTCCCCGGTTGTGGGACGAGCGCCGTGCGAGAAGATACGTTCAACAACTGACCACCCATCGGGCGATTAATGTCCCTGAAGCATCTGACAGCCTCCTTCATTACGTTGCCCGCCCCCCAGAACATGGCGTCAAACATGGCCCGCGAGTTCCTGTCCGAAATCCCTTCCACTTCACCAACCACGTAGAAACCTGCGTTATTTAGAACCACATCAACTCGATTGAACGAAGTAATGGCTTGCTTGAATGCAGCGGTGATAGCCGCTGGGTCCGAGACGTCCAATTGGAGGACGAGGAGCTGCGAAGCGGGGTATTTAGTCGAGAGATCGGATATCATGGAAGGTTTTCGAAGTGTCGCGACTACACTGTCGCCGTTCTCGAGAGCGCACTCAGTTACAAGACGGCCAAAACCGGTCGAAGCTCCTGTCACTGTGGAGGTATGTAGTTGAGGATCCGCTAGGGTCACTGGCTCTGAGTCACATACCGAACCATACCTTGGGGATTAATCGAGGTTGACTCGACGCCATGGGTGCCAAGTGGGCTGGCTGTGGAGATTGAGAACACGGAGTATCTGTGACCTTGAAGCAGATAACGAGAGAAACCTTGGCCCTCAAGCACAGGTCATGTGTCCTGCGTACACACGATATCCCCTTCGACGCTCCCATCATCAATACTGTATACAAAATATCACACGCATCAGTGCACTAATTTTGGCTGACGCGATAGTAAACATCGTCGGACCAACTGGCATACTCTTCCGCTGCCTGGATAAACCCCTCTCCCTTCGCCTTTGCCGCTTGGACAGCAACCCGATGCAACGGAAGGTAGAAGGGTGGATCATCCATGCACGCCAATCGGTACATAGTTTGCGCAAACTTCTTTGGATCTCCGTCAGATTCGCGCGCCGCCGGTTCACCCGGGTACAGATTCCGCATCCTTCTCGATGGAAGGTTGGATTCACTGTATGCGGGATGGATGGGGTCAACAGTGGTGCTCCACGGTGCGTTTGTCCGAAAGAGAGCTGGTTGGATAATGGATATCTAGAATGGCGTTACAAGAGTATCTTTTGGCAGCGAGATGAAGCGAACCTTGATATTCCAGCTGGGGTCAAGTTCGGCGGCCAAGCCTTCTGAGAGACATTCAAGCGCTTATGTCGCTTCAGTCAGCGACGTACTTTTTGTAGTTCGAAAACATTACCTGCTTTGCTTTAGAGAAATTAGTCAACCTGTGAATCGTAGCAAGTCACCACGTACGCAGCAGCGTAGTGTGCAACGCCGGCCATGACCTTCAAAGTCGTCCGAGAAGATACCTGTAGCAACCGACCTCCAGGAGGATTGTTGCGTTCTCTGAAAACCTTGACAGCCTCCTTTGTGACATTTGCAGCCCCCCAGAAGAGCACTTCGAACAGCTCTCTCCCGTGTTCGTCACTCATGCTTTCCGCCTCGCTGATGATGCAGAACCCTGCATTGTTAAATACGATATCAACACGTCCAAACCTATCCAACGCATTCTCAAAGGCTGCATGGATTTGTTTTGGATCTCTGACATCTAACGAGAGGACGAGGAGCCGTGAAGAATATTTCGACAGAAGGTCTGAGAGCGCTTCCGGTTTACGCAGCGTTGCAACAACATTGTCTCCCTGTTGCAATGCGTGTTCAGTTACCGCGCGACCGAATCCAGCGGATGCGCCGGTTACTGAAACAAATCGTTAAGACACAGAGTCATCTCGAGACTTGGGGGGACTCGCCAAACCAGATCTTTGCGGTCAACGACATCCGAGATGTGACAAGAATGATGGTGGTCGCGAAGCAGTGTGTATCGTGGGGACTTGTAACTCTCCTGAGTACTCACCTACCTCAAGTGGTAGTCACGATGGTCCGAACAAATGCTGTGTGTGAACGTTTGAACTTCAAGTTTGATGTTCATTTGAAGTCTATCGAAGTTGCGTGGGCATCAATTCCTCGTCATTGACTGAAACAAGTAGCGGTAAATATTGTTCAAGGGTACTATATAGGATAGTTGGCGCAATATGCAAGACATAACCTAAGGCATGAAGCAGGGGAAATTGACCCTCTTAAGAAAAAGAAGATGCGATAAATGAATACATGATACTCGTACTCTGTGATGTGCCATCCGCAAGGCTCCTGGTCCAGCCGGGGAAGCGGGAAGGCGAAAAAAAGGGCTTTCGGATGTGGACATTACTACAGCTCGAACGTCCTCACAAGATCATCGGCGGAAGGACGTTTGAGTTCTTCATGATCCCAACACCGTTGGATCAATAACTTGTGCCACTGGGTAATATGCTTATCGTGGGTCGGTATCTGGGGCTGTACTCCCTTCAAGACCGTCAGGAAAATGGCAGTAATTGGATGAATCTCTTCATATGGTTTCTTCCCAGACAGGACCTATCAATGACATATCAGACACGAAGTCGTGTAGTGAAACAGATTATACAAACATGGAGCATAAGTCCCCCGAACGAGTACACATCACAGGGTTTTGTGGGGTAGAACACGATGTCCTGCGAGCTATCTATACGTTGGACTAGTGCGAGATCTGCGAACTGTACACCACCACAGATGCTAGATTTCAGGTATGACGTCCCCACGAAGTCCTTGATCAATGAGAGACCAAAGTCCGTGAGGCAAGCCGTCCCATCCTCATCAATCAGAACATTGTCCTGTGGAAGAGCGATCAATAGTCCTTCTCAAATACCATTTTAGCGACGAGACCTACGCTATGAAGGTCACCATGGATGACGCCTTGACTGTGGACTATGGGGCGTGATAAGAAGTTGTCACAATCATGGTTATGGGATTGGTACGTACGATAGGACAGACCAGCCGCAATATCCTTAAGCTGCGATGAAGTTATTGAGTGCATGGCCGTCTAAATCGTAATTGAAACCCACCAACCGGTGCTTCTTGGACAAGTTCAACATCTGGTGACGTGCAAGGTAGCGGGATAGAGATCCATTGCAGAACCACGGGCTGACCATGCTCGGCAAAGGACCGAAGCCAGACACCACCCCGAGCAGTGGGACGACGTTCCTGTGCCGTAATCTCCCCCAAACTCTCAATTCCCTGCGGAGTTTCTGAAACGAATGAATGGTACATCCTCATTCCAGGAGGTGGGAGACACCAACGTTACCTTCTCGTGAGACCTTAGGTCTTCGTCATGCTTGGTGTCGACCTTCACCGCTTTCACCGCGACCTGATTACCTTAGTCAGCGTGAACGCGAATACCTTGGAACTGACCTCACCATGCGAGGGGGTTCGCCTGAAATTAATTCACACTCCCAAATATCTCCGAAGCCGCCATGTTGGGTAGGATAAGTTTTCTTTCTTCTAACAGTGGCAATGGAATATTTGAAAGGTAGTTCACTCAAGTGGTCTATAACAATGACAACATGGGTACATCGTATTTCAAAGGAATGCGAGAACAGACCTTCATTTTCCTCTGTGCAAGGCTGGAGGTGCACTTCAGAGTTCGAAGTATAACTACTGTGAGGGCTTCGTGTACTCCATAAGTCAGGAAGCTTGACGTGCGTCATAATCGCGCACCTGGTATGGAACAATGAAGATCGCACGCTGGAAGTTTCTTCACTGGTGGACTGTAATGGATCGCTGACTATCAAGAGACCCGTGTCGATATGTGGCACCTTTGCGTGATTAGCCGCACTGCAAGGGGTGGGGGGTTCGACGATGGGGCTTGGTGGTACCGACTCCCGAGGAGACTCAGCTGTATGATAACTCGAATTTCTTGGCGAAGATGTGGTGCTAGAATTCGGGCCTGAATAGTTACTCGGGCGACGATCGAGACCTCCGTTACCAACGCCGCTACTGTCCTTGGGCTTGAAAAGACTCGATATCCCTCCCTTGCGTGGTGGCGCAGAAGGGGTAGAATTCTGGACGAGGGTGCCAAAATAATATCCGCTGTCCTTTGCTGCCCAACGACGATTCCTAGTGATCAAATCGACGAGCCTCCTCTTGGATTCGGCTCGTCGAGGGTGCCCTGCAAGTGTGGTAATGCAAACGTGGGCATCGAATTCCATCTTGAGCTCCTCGAAATGAGAAGAGTTTCTATCCCACCAATCCTCCATATTCTGCTCTTTCTCTAAATGAGTTACCACAATGACTACTGGAGCAACCAGCCGACGTGTGATGGCGCAGAAGCTGTTATAATATCTCACTGATGCCGCGGACGCCCTAGATCCGCGAACGCAGTACACGAGGAGGTCGAGCTCATGTCTCTGGTGTCTTTCCTTAAGGAACTTCTTGAGTTCTTTATCCGAACTTCGTCCGAAAATGACTTGAAAAAAGCTACGGCCTTCACCAAGACCACGAGTATCCCACAGTTTGTACCTCGTACCATTCAGCGTGGTCTCGTAACTGGCGCTAACTTGTGTGCAAATTTGAGAGCCATTCGAGACACTGGCCAAAGCACGAGTCTGAAGGAGGAGGTTGATGGCAGAGCTCTTTCCCGTTCCTGTTTCTCCGCAGAAGACAATATTGCGCTGAATGCGAGGGTGCTTCGCGCGTCAGCCTAACAATGAACATGACATACGGTTTCAAACAAACCTTGGAATTGTCTAACATTGGGGCCGTAACTCCAGGTTACGGTCGAGGAACCAGACAAATCGCCAGCAATCTGGATCCCGTGAATGATGGCTTTCCTTTGTTGATAATCGGCTCCTAAATCAGCGAAGGGCGATCTAGCAGACGGTAGTTATCAGACTAGCAAACTGAGCCAGTTGACATCGAATAAAAATCGATGGGCTTGAGAGGTCCGGGACTGGGGGAACGGATGAGTTGAGGTCGACTGGCAAGGCCTCGTTCGAAAGCATTGTGGGGACAGTGCAGTGGCCTAATAAGCACCGATAACGGCACGTCCAAAGACGATGTACGCGGGGGTTTTAACTTGGTGTATGAAAACATGCGTTCCATGCCACGATGCTCGAATTCATATAACTAATCTTGCCGTGAGCGCGACCTCAGGCTGAATCACATTTTCCACCTTGACGTATCGGATCAGACCGCTTGCTAAGAAACCGAAGGCACACAAGTAGGTACTCCAGTTGTGGAGCGTCCTGGATGGCAAGACCCTGCAGACATGCGTTATCCAGGCGGAATTCTGCTAGCAGTTATGGGCGTCTGAAGAAGCTGGAATAGATATGGCTGGGATTGAGGGTGTGGCGAGTGATGTGCTGGCAGTGGATGTGAGCTTCGGGAAGTCGCATCAGCCTGCGCTCAGAGATGAAGCGCTGAGATCTGACGATCTTGAACTTGAGACACGCTCCAAGCCCAGAGCCTATCCCGTTCTTGGAGCAGCAGCGGGCTGGCAGCGGGCTGGGGTCGTGTGGATTTTTGCAGTGTGGCTAGAGTTTCCGATTAAAGTTTCCGAGCGCATCGGTAGTGACGGCGCTCAGCTTCCCGTCAGCAGGTTGACGCGAGGCAGTAATCGCGTAAACTCCTTCCCATGGCCCGGATTCGCAAACTGCTCGAGAACGAGCTGTACAACTCCCCATTTGAGAACGCCTTCAGTAAGTCATGCTGCAAGGCACCTTTTGGATCGCTCAGATGCGAAAGAGTTGTTAGACTGCTGTTCATTTAAGCTACTCTTGGAACCGTGGGTGTGTTCAAATCAAGTCGTACTCCATGCGTATCAGGTTAACATGTCATTCCTTGTGACTGCAGGCAGCGCTCATATAGTGTGGGAGCTGAGCGTGGTGAAACATCGATACAGGCTAACCAGCCAATATTCCACATGACTCTGGCGTAGCGCTGGCATGCGGCCATGGCCAAGTACATATACACCTAACGCAAGTCCAACCCAAATTATCAGTGACGTAGTGCCAGCCGGCGCAAACCTGTCCAGCTGTCGCGCTGAAAGGCCCAAGTGGCTCTCCTAGGGTTGATCCTTGCAATAAACCTCGACGGTCGTCCGTTAGACACCGCCTCTGACAAGGGAAGCAGTGCTATTTCGAGATCACCTGAATCGAACGCCAAGCTTTGGAATTTTGTCGCTCCATAACCTACCTCGACCAAACGATTAAAAAATGTATGGCCGCTGAACGTTTCCGGTAAGCAAGAACAACTTGAATCTAGGGGAACTCCGGAATCTGCCCGGAGCACTCTGTTGTGCCTGTCGATCACTGGGTTGTCCTAGACTAGGACATGCGTCTCAGCAGAACCGCGTCCAGGGTACGACTTAGGAGGCCTCGCACAATCACCTGCGAATGAACCATTACATCAATTCAAGGATTTCAAAAAAGAAACATACAAATTTGAAGCTGCGCAGTGACATTGACAACTGGCTGTGATACCAGACAATAGTACGCATCAGATTTTAGTGCTCTCGAGATTCACGTCTCATTGTTTCGGATAACTCATTAGAGCGTTGCTGTCAACCCGCGGGGTGGGATATTACTCGGCGATAGTCTCAGCTGAAGCGGGCACGGGCATTTGGATGACTTCAAACCATTCATGTGATTTCCAGGGAGGGCTCAGGGCCTTCTCTGCAGCGCAAGGGAAGATTCCCGCTCTTATCCCTGCAGTGGTGATATTCTGACACAATGAGGTTGTGTGCTGTTGTGTGGCTTGATGACTAGAAGGACGAGACGGTAAAACAAGTAGCGCAATCATACAATCATTTAGACATATTGATTCGTGCAACGCGCCCTGTAAAATTCGAGTCGGAAGCGAGGCCCTGCCTTGCGCTGCCATTAGGAACGTGTACCGCCCAGCCCCAAGCTCATGCGTCGAATAAAACGATTTGTTCCCTACCACCCCTATCAATCCGAATGAGCTTCTTCGCTACGCAAGCATAGAGTGCCCTTGTGCCTCCGATAGCTGCTTTCAGTTGACTTAGGGGCATCGCGTGGTTAGGCGCCGTGAGCAGTGCATTGAGAAGCTGAGCAGTGTTCACTTGGTGAGGCGTCGGACCAGTAGTTGCAGAAGCAATGGAGGAGATCGAAGATGTAGGAGAGCTAGGAGAAGGCGACCGGGTGGCCAGTGATTCGATAAGAACGCTGGAAAAAGTGAACATCGTATATGGAGTCAATATTGGATGAAGCGATACAAGGGGCTGTAAAGCGTACAGCGTTTCTTTCGCTCGAGGCGGCTTCTCACCATCTTTGCCAGGGAGCAGGATATCACCAACAGTGCTCCACATCCGAGCCTATGGTATGCTTCAGTCAGAGCAGGAAAGTAATGAAGAGAACGACACTTGCTACAATACGTTCTAGCTCCGGAGTGATGCGAACCTTGGTCACTTTTGATGAAGAATCCGGAGACGACTGCGCCTCGGCCAAGGGCGGGATCGTTTGTGATCGGCTATCCACCGACGACGGCAGTGGATTGTCTGGCGCCGAGAGATGCGCTTTTGAGAGTATAACAGTCCTCTCCTCATCCAGATCATCCTCATCCTCTACGTCTGAAGCACCGGGACTTGAGGTTTCGGGGTCGTGTTCAGGGTCAAGTTGGGCCTCAAGTAGACTGGATTGGTCATGCAGATCCTCTTGAGCGTCTTCATCCTCGCCTTCATGCATCTGAGGCCCGCTGTTACCCTGTGACAGGTTACCCAAACCCTTGCCAGTCGGGCTACCGCCGGCAGCCAAACGTGCAAACACTGATTTTGGAGGTGCAGGTCCGGGGCTATCAAATGACATCTTAGATAATTCCGCAAAGTCAGGTTCCTCTTCTAGAAGCCTATCGGTAAATCGTAGCGTGCGTCCAGATGCAGCCGGAGTCGACCAGAACGCGTCTTCGTGATTTTCTGGTTCCGGAGACAGCGATAGCGACGGTTTAGGAATAGGCTTGGAAGCTGCCTTTGGCTTCGAGGCTCGTTTAGGCTCGTTCGATCGGAGGATGGAGTCTTTCTGTGAATGTTGAGGGTCGCGTGGATTTCAGATATGAAGGATTAATCATACCTGGTTTCGTAGCTCTACGAGACGGTTCTGAAGGTCAGTGATCCGATGTTCCTCCTCAGCAACGCCGGTAACTTGGGGTGTTGGACCCGAAGTGGCTCCCGCGCTAGTCAACTGCATATGCATGGTGGTCAGTCCTTTTTCGCTTGCACAGCACGCGACAAACCTCTCGTAGAATATCGTTCAGTCTCTCGATGTTCCCCCGGATTTCATCGAGTTGCTCGATCATGGTCACCACCTGGGAGCGAGCACGCGGCATCCGTCGTATGGACTGACTGAGAGTGGGCTACAGCACACCGAAAAACAGAACCGGCAGGGCACGTACTATCGATCCAAGTACTTCAGCGCAGCATGCGCATACACCTCGGGTTCATACTCCTTGGGTCTGAACATGTCATCTCGTCTCGCGGGTTGCTTCCTGAGTGGCGTGGCGCCAGGGAACTCGACGCGAGAAATCTCGCCCCGACGCGTACCGTTGTCTGGCTGCTTGCGTACGTCAGCATCTGGGGCGGGTACGAGCGTGAAAAGGCCGAGTTCTGAAGCATCGATGTCGCGAATGAGGTCACCGAGGGCCGTATCGAGAACGGCGCGGGTAAACGGGATTGCGCTAGGGGCTAGGTTGTCCTCGCTGGGAACGATGGCAGCCGCAGACGTGCGTATCGCTTTAGCAGTCGCTGCGAGGTGGTCGATTCGGTCTGAGAGCGATGGCATATCGATGTCACACAAGGTTTGCGGAAGACAGTGCGGACAATGTGCGCGTGTGATCCGACGACGGTCAGAATTTCAGGGCTGATATGCTCAACACCCATCGTGCCAGTGGGCTCATTGTGTACGGTATTTACGAGCGTTCCATCTGAGCCCGATGCTTGAAGGAACGACTCTGAATCGTTCGTCGCATCGCACAGCCACCGTTAGGAGTCTGCCTCTTGTCGTCGTCGTCAAAGCTGGCGATGAGTGACAGCGGCTATAAACGTTCCAACTTGACGTTGCCCACATAATTCAAGGTCTGTGACTTTTTTTGATATGTTTCACGGCCACGTATCATCTCCCTGGCCGATGCCCGCGCCCAATACTTGATTTTTTGGCCTGGTAGAAATGCTCCGTGGGTTCATCAGATGGTCGTATGACAGCGAGCCGTCGTCGCCGACCGCTAGCGTATCAGTCGATGACCACGGAGACTATACACCAGGCGGCTCGGACAGACTCGGACAAGGTCGCAGCGATCACCGTCGCACAGCGTCCTCCAGTGACGCAACCCCCCGACCCCGAGCCGCCTTACCCCGCACTGGCCAGTTCCCCGGTTTGTTTCGCTCCATCTTGACCACTGCCGTCCACACAACGGCTCGTTCCTGGACCCGTGTGCTGACAATAGCCTAGATTCCGATACCACTGCGCCGCTTGGACGTGATAACGCCAACATCAATATCTCCAGTTCGGGTCCCTTTTCATCAAGTTCGTCGGCCCATCAAAGCCGCCTTGGTTTCTTCCCTTTGAACACCGCCACTCACAGTACAGCATCACCTTCTCAAGCACATCTTCGCACCCATCTTGATCACAAAGCGCAGTCTCACTCCCATTCGCGATCAGAAATAACTGCGCGCAAGGTTATATTAATACCAAACATGACTTCTGCTGCTTCTTCAAGCGCTGTGAACAAGGTCCACACATCGCCGTCCAAGGTGAGTTCAGGCGGAGTTAACACGCTGGTCTCGTCCACTCACCACTCGTAGCCCTCGACGCGTACCTACGACACCAAACTAGTCACACGAGAGATGCACCGACTAGGCACACTCGCAGGTCTCAATCCTGCTATCTCAACATCACTCTCATCCAGCGCATCGGCATCGACGCTAACGTTGGCGCCGTCCACCTCACCTTCAACGGCCACGCTTGTGCCTGGCACATCGCATAGCCATGGGATCAGCGCGCTAAGCGGTGCGACGACGTCGGACAAAGATAATCCCTGGGGCACGCTGCATGTGCATGTTCTGCCCCTGTTCAACGAAGAACCGTTACGTATACCGATGTGAGCTTCTGTACCAGGTTCTTTGCCAGTCACGCTGATAGCTCCCCAGAGAGGACCTCAACGCGCTTGTAAGACGGCATATTCAGACAGTCCTAGCTGCATCGCCGTCAAGGACTCTGACTACTCTCGCGGCCGATGCGCGAGAACTGATCGGAGCAGGGATGGTCACCATAAACGCGAAAATTGCTTCCTTGTCAGATGAATTGCTTCCTAGCCGCTTAGTTGAACTATGGTCCTTTTTCTGGGACCATATTTTGCCATATGTTGAAGGAGTGAGCGTAATCAGGTGGTTATCGTATCGCTCGACTGAAGCGCCTCTGATTTAGGTTCTACTACCATTGCAAACTGACCCACTGCTGACGTCACTGCACCGCACTGCAAAACAACACCGTGGTAGCTCACCGACACGTCAAGGTGCCAAAGCTGGACCGACCGTTGGGTCGCACGCAGCCTTTTCGCCGACTATCGATGTTCGGAGTGTTGCGCTCTGTGCGTTCCGCGACCGTGTTGTTGTACCCCTACATAGCCGACTGCACACACTGCTCTCACCAACTCAATGTAAGGAAACCCTCGTCAGGCTAGGCTCATACCGTCAGCCAAGGCTACAACAAATGTATGTGCGTCCTACCTCATGAGAACGCTGCGTTCTGAATGCAAGGCAGGTTACTCGTACTGACCTCCGAGCGACGTGTGCGTCCGCCTTCACCAACCCTTTCCCTCCGCGCGCCAGCTGTTGAACCGAGCGCGGGTGAAGCGGCCGTTGCAGATCTCCTCCGGCTTTTCTCGCAGGCGCAGCATCACGCCCGACCACACGCCGTTCACCATGCCTCACGTCAATCGTACACACGTGGACTGATCGCGCGGGCTT
>JBBPMQ010000552.1:0-14909 GCA_038090375.1 Boletus rubroflammeus | reverse complement strand
TCATGTGACCGTGGAAAATATCATGTGATTAGAAAAAGAAAGATTAGAAAATTAAAGTTCGTAACACCCACCACAATCACCAACAATGGCGACGCAGGCAGACCAGATCTCCGTGTTGCAAGACGCTTTGTTCGCAATGCAGTGGACATTGGATGCTTTGACCGCCACACAAGGAGTGGCCGGTCCAAGTACAAGGGAGGTTAAAATCTCCAAAAATTTGTCTCCAGCTTTACATAAATAGTAATCAAGAAACATTTGTCACGCACAAGGACGTTGCTATTGCGGGCTTCTCCCGCATTGGCAGCAAAGGAGAAGAGAAGGACACCAACGGAGCTGGCATGTGGGCCAGGAACCAGCTCATCAAATATATCAATGGGTCTCTACATGCCTGGCCCACCTACGAAACATTGTGGAAGATCCTCAACGCCCGATTCAAACCTGGGCTAGACAACAACAACGCAATCGACAGACTCACCCGTCTCCGACAAGGACCAAGGGACAGAACAGAGGCGTTCCTCACAAGGTGGTTAGCTCTTTACGAGCGAGCCAAATGCGGAGACCCGATGGGAGTCTACCTACTTGAAATAAACGTCCACAAGGACGTTATTAAACACATATTCATCAACAGGAAGCGTCAGACCACGGTCGACGCATATATTCAGATCATTAAGGACACCGGCAATCTGATTGAGTCGTTCCAGCTCCGATCAAATGCTACACAGGCTTTTGCCCAACAAGGACAATATCATGGACAAGCATCTTCCTCGACGGCCTGCACTTATGGCGGACAAGGCCAACCGATGGAAATAGATGCGATACGTAAGATGAAGTGCTTCAATTGTGGCAGTGACCACATGGTCAAAGATTGTAAAAAACCCCGCAACAAATGCGCAGACTGCCACTTCCTTGGGGGAGGGCAATGCCGGTGGTGCAGCAAGTATCGCCATGTACGCACGAATACAACTGAGGAAGCGCCAGTTGTTAACCATGATAGCAAGGGAAAAGGAAAGGTTGATGTGCGGATGACGCAAATCGCCTCTATGGACTTCGAGGCAGCAAAGGCCTACTTTGCCGATGTTACGGACTCTAATTTTCTAATCTTTCTTTTTCTAGTCACGTGATATTTTCCATGGTCACGTGACAACATGTGCACCTTTCTTATCACATGACCACTCATCACGTGATCCACGGTCTAGACCCGTCACGTGACTCGCCTCACCTATTTAATTACCGAAGGTCTAGAAACATCTAGACCCTTATCTTGTATCTCTTATCTATGACATCATACCTTATCTACAGGACGCACAGACCAGTAGACAAACATGTACAAACAACTGTAGTAGTATAAGTACCTTGAATCAACGCCCCAAGAACTCTAGTCAAGTTCTTGTTGGGATTCCCTCTTAACAAGTTTCTCTTAACTCTAAAGCATTTTCTGGTGTGAAGCAGCCCAAGTCTTTCTTAGATTTGAGGTTGTCAACAGTTACGAACTTTAATTTTCTATTCTTTCTTTTTCTAGTCACGTGATATTTTCCACAGTCATGTGACAACACGTGCACCTTTCACATCACATGACCTTATCTTTTCTTTGGACTCATCACATGATCAACGGTCTAGACCAGTCACATGACTCGCCTCATGTATTTAATCACCAAAAGTCTAGAAACGTCTAGACCCTTATCTTGTATCTCTTATCTATGACATCATACCTTATCTACAGGACGCACGGACCAGTAGGTAAACATGTACAAACACTAGAGTAGTATAAGTAGTCTCAATGCAACGCCCCAAGAACTCTAGTCAAGTTCTTGTTGGGTTTCCCTCTCAACAAGTTTTCTTATCTCTAAAGCACTTTCTGGTGTGAAGCAGCCCAAGTCTTTATTAGATTTGAGGTTGTCAACAGTGACATGCAATATGATATGTGTAAACACCACTCCTGGGGCCGCATCCTGAACAGTTCGATCTGTAAGGTTTGAACGTTCAGAAAAGTCAACCCCAGCCAGCATTACAGTGGTTTTCAAAAGTCCATGGAAAGTTGCGAAATCTTTCAAACAGTTTCAAGTTAGCCATCACATGGCTCAACTGCCCACAACTCTTTCTACTTGTCCATAATCAGGACACAATTGTCTGGTTCAATGTGAACAGTGTTGCAAGAGGATCCAAGCTTCAATACATAATACTTTACAGGTCTCAATGCCAAAACAGCCAACAAGTACTGTGAATACATGAATCCCCATTGAGGGGTGAACAAAAGTGTCTTCACATTCAGATGGAACTTTCAACAATACAGTCATTCCCCAGAATTCAGATCAAGACAGGACCATTCCTCCATCAACAGAAATCTACGTCAAAAGTTCAGCATGCCATCTCGGGACCCGATTCAACAATTTAGTATTTAGTCCAACAAGGGCTGGTACTTACGCATTGTCCTGGGTACAATCCGAAAGGTAAGCAAGCGAACCTGAAAATGGGGTCAACTTGGAATGTGACTTGCCGGTTATAAAGTGTGCCTCCTTCGAGGCGAGGTAGCTAACGATGCTTGCGATATCCTCCGGCTGACCGTGATACTTGATAGGTTTCCCGGCTACGAGCTACGGGTAGTATGTGAATATAGTCGCGTGGTGACAAGCGGGAGATGGAGCAACTCACGCTCCTCATTAGCTCAACCGTTTCCGAATCAAGTGTCGCTGACCCATCATCAAAGACGACAGCCGCTGTCCAATTCCGAACTTAGTCCCATTTGGGGGTCGGATACGTTGCCGACACTTACTCATTGGCGTCCTGACGAAACCGGGAGCGTACGAGTTCACCGTAATATTGTGTGGGCCAAGTTCCAGTGCTGATTTGACCAGAATCTCATTCAAGAACAGGATGACAAAGGACCGGTCCTTACCAGCGGTTTGTGTTAGGCCTCTGACAGCAAACTTGCTGGCGCAATACGCCGAGGTTCCTTGGAGTCCCATCTTGCCAAGGACAGAGCTGGCGCCGATAATCCGCCCTCCACGTCCTTGCTTGATCATCTCTTGTGCTGCATATTTGTAGCACAAGAAAGGGCCACGCGCATTGACGGCCATGACCCGCTCCCACTCATCTACTTCCACTGCAGAATACCACTGTGTCAGTCCACGCCGCAGGAAGCTGACTAGTAGCGTGACATACTGTCGACCAAGGATGACAATACACCAATCCCTGCGTTCGCTACCATCTACGCAGAGAGTACTCGGAAACACAATCGATCGAAGTGCAACATGAGGTACCCACAACATCCAACCCACCGAGCTCCTTGACAACGTCTTGTACCATCCCCTTGACTTCCTCTTTGATGGTCACGTCTGCAGGAACTAGATGCGTCCTTCGACCAATCTTCTGAATATCGTCTGCAACAGCACGCAGCTCCTCGTGTTTCGACGAGACATCGTTCAGAGCGATATCGAAACCATCCCTGGCAAGACGAAGTGCGATACTACGTCCCAAACCCTGGGCTGATCCAGTGATGAGGGCAATTCCTTTGACGCTAGACATGAGCTCCAGAGGACGGGGGAAAATTTAATGGTGATGTCAGCTGGTTGCTAATGGTCCGCTCTAAATGTGCTCTCTGGGAGAATAGCTTGTCGTAAATTGCCAAAAGAACGACTAATGACAAGATTGGAGTGACAGCATGGCAGGAGTTCATGTAATTACCGTCTTGATCCTAGGTCAGCATCGCCATCTTTATCCTTATCCCTGCGTGTCCGCACAATCACCTACGCTCCACCCTGTAAACATTTGGTCGAATTCTTCCGATTTCTGACATAAATCCATGAGAACAAACGTTCTCGGCCGCTGCAGCCACTCCTGTCGCCCCGCAGAACCAGATTTGCACTTCGAGTCGTGCGATACATTCTGCACTTGCAAGGGTGGCGTCCACGGCTAGTGTGAAGTTTGGACGAGGAGGACACAGCGAGAGGAAACAAGTCCGAAGAGTGGATCCAGGAGAAATCCGAGTCTGCTTCAGACAGACGAACAACGAGCACGAAGATTTCAATTTTGAGGCCGAACATCTTTTTGCGGTTCATACTCGGCGTCCGATCACTGCCATGACCGATCGATCAAATAAACAGCTCAAAGTGCTAATGAACTTGAGGAGGAGCAGTGCGAGACAGCATCACCTTGTAAGACCTCTGACATCCCTCGAGAGCACCGGAGCTGCCTCCCGGGCATAGCCCACACACCCAGCGTTTCCTAGCTCGTCTCATAAACTCAACGTGGGTTATACCTTGGAGCCATATGAGCGCACATAAGGCTCGCGGCACTAGTAGGCCATTTCCTGTGACATTGTCAGCGGGTGCAGATACATACAAGGAAGTATGGACCTGGCGGCGACAACGTGTTTATCCTCATCAGAGGATCCTTTGTCCTGGAGATAGGTGGAACGTTGGTTGCCGAGCAGAGAGTGGCGAAATATGAATGGCAAGGGTACTACCACCTGTGAGCAGGGGTGAAGTAAGGACTAGTATTGAATTGGACGAGTGCCAAGGGAGACAAGAACTACAGGGAAACGGTTCCGTAGAGTTGGACCATCCCAACAGCACAACACCTGGCCAGAAGAAAACAATCTTATTACTGCTTGGAGCCAAGTGAGAGCGCATACCTGTGACCAAATGGCAAACAGTGGAGAAGGGGTAGTATAGTAAGACCCCTTGTTCAATCAACGTTGTCCAAGTGCTAGCTTGAGCTAGCAGTCCTATTTGGTCTCGATAGTAGTAAAAAACAACAAAGTCAAACAATCGACTCGGAAATCCTGGACCTGTCCGCGTTGAAACTTGGTGCGAGTCATGTCGACAAATACGCTGGGGAAGCGCAAGGCGAGGGACGAGGAGACTCAGTTGAACAGTGGTCATAGCCATGGGTGAGTGCTCCTGAACCGAGGATAAAGCATCACTCCATCGAGATCGCACAGTTCTACGCTCTTCGTGTCCAACCTACCATATGACGCGACATCGACCGATCTTCAGACCGCCTTCTCCGATCTCGCACCCGTACGTTCCGCATTCGTGGTCCTAGAGCATGGGTCCGGTGTCTCCAAGGGCGTTGGATACGTCTCCTTTTCCATCAAGGAGGATGCTCAGACAGCATTCGAGTCAATCACAGCGAACAGCATGACTATCAACGGCAGAAATATACGAGTGCAATGGGCTGAGAGTAAAGTGATTTCATGTCGCGTTCCTCACTCCCTTGCCATTCCTCACTGCTTCCCCAGCCGAAAAACAAGACAAAGGACCAGCCGAAAGCGGAGAACGTGAAAAAAGAAAAAGAGACTCCTGTACGAAGTTTACAAGTGCAGAAGGTCAACGATCCTCTTGCTATTCGGACAATTGTCGTGTCTGGCTTGCCGTCCACAATCAATCAAAAGACGTTATGGAAGAAGCTGCGCAAGTTTGAGGGTGCAGAGAATGTGGAATGGCCAGCGAAGACCATTGGGGGTGAAGATCCGTCAACGGGTAAGCTCTTCCTTTCCCTTGTTCATTTCAGGTCACTCACCGTGACGGGACGAGTCTAGCACATGTATTGTTTTCATCATCCAGCCTTGCGCAAGACACCGCCAGTAAACTCCACGCCCATGTTTTCAAAGGCAGTCTACTTTCTGTCACGCTCAAAAAGCGACTTGACAAGCTTGCCAAAACCACTATCAAAAGTATAGACTATTTCTTCAATCTGCATTCAACCATTTATTCATGTATGTGATTCGTCACCTGCAGAAACTACCTTTGGAACCGCGCCGAGCGGAGTTAGTCGCCTCATCGTTCGAAACCTTCCCTTCGACGTTACCGAACAGGATTTACGAGCTATCTTTCTCCCATACGGCCCCATCCACTCGATCCATATCCCATTAGCAGAAGTCGATAATGTCAAGACCGAGGGCGAGGACAGTGCGGAAATTAAAGGACCTTCCCAAACACCTCGATCCAAGGGGTTTGCGTTCGTTTGGATGTTGAGCAAGAAAGATGCTGAATCCGCGTTGGAAAAGTGTAATGGAATGAAAGTAGTGGCTGGGATGGCGAGCGATATCGTTTCGGACAAGCAAAAAAGAAAGAGGCAGCGTCGGGAGGAGGGAAAGCAGCGTCAAAACATCAGAACAGAAGATGGCGAAGACGGGGAGACGGTAGGGGAGCCCGAACAAACCCGAAGTAGGGGCAAAGAGCGGGTGATCGCGGTCGACTGGGCTCTTAGCAAGGAAAGATGGGTGAAAGAGAAAGAACAGCTTGGAGAAGTGGTTGATGAGGCGGAAAACGACGTGGAAATGGATGACGCAGAAAGCGACGCGAGCGCAGGCGAAGATAACGAAGTTGACAGTGAGCACGAGCAGCTAGGACTGCACGAGGGTTCAGGGGACGAAGATGGAGAGGACGAGGATGACAACGGCGAGGACAGTGAGCCTCCTGAGCGCGACAGCGAGGACGAATCGCCCAGAAAACCACAATTACCTCATACCGATACTGGAAACACACTCTTCATTCGCAATGTTCCGTTTACTGCTACGGAGGATGAAATACGAGCGCTGTGAGTTTTTCTTTTTTTTTTCTCTATGCAGTCCACCCACTCATAATGACAGATTCCGAGCCTTTGGCCCACTTCGATATGTCCGCCTTGCAGTAGATCCCGAAACTGAGCGTCCCCGGGGAACTGGATTCGCGTGTTTTTGGAACAAGGAAGACGCGGTCAAGGCCATCAAGCAGGGCGAAATTTTGCGTGCAGAGACCACGGGCACCCAGACGCAGGTGAGCATGCATGTACGGCCTAGGGATATAGATCCAGTTATAAAGTTACAGCCTCCCAAAAACCCATTTTCCTTCCCTTCTCTCCTCACCCCTGATCCGTCAGCCGGCCTAGCGAAAAATTTGGTACTGCATGGCCGGACGCTTGATGTTGTCCGCGCAGTCACGAGAGAACAAGCCACGAAACTCAAAGAAGATGGCGAAAAGAGTCGAGAAAAGGCGGATAAACGAAATCTCTACCTGCTGCGCGAAGGAGGTATGTCATTCCCCCGCCTTTCTAACTGATTCTGGCTAAAGTTATCCGAGTGATTTTACCCAACAGCCCTGCCGCCGAGACAATCCCCCAGGTCGAGCTCGAAAAGCGCACGAACTCTTTCAACGCCCGCAAAACGATGCTCCGCAACAATCCCTCTCTTTATGTTTCCAAAACACGGCTCAGCATACGTCAAATACCACTATTTGTTACCGAGCGTGTACTCAAGCGACTTGCGATCCACAGCGTCCGGGAGTTCAACACGGAAGTCAAAAAGGGTATACGGGAAGACCTCAACCCTGATGAACTTACCGAGCCTGTTAAAGTTGACGACCAAGACACCAAGGACGTCATCAAAGCAGAGTATGACATCAAATCGAAGAAACCAAAGGCCAAGGCAGTGCGACTTACGAGTGTCAAGCAGGCAAAGATCGTACGCCAGCCAGACCGTGTCGACCCCGTCACCGGGAAAGGTCGCAGTCGCGGTTACGGTTTCATTGAAATGCACACACATGCCGATGCGCTACGCGTACTCCGATGGGTTAACAATAACGCGGATGCCGCTGTGCTTTTTGATAAGTGGTGGAAGGAGGAGCTTGCGGATCTCGTTACGAAGGAGAAAGGGATGGGAAGTCCGGACGAGATTAGGATAAAACGGATGAAGAACGAGATGGAGGCCCCGTCAAAGCCCGCCAGGGGAACCCTTATTGTGGAGTTTTCCATCGAGAATGTCCAAGTCGTGCAGCGTCGAACAGCCCCAAAGGAGAAACTGGCAAGTCACGTTCTCTCGGCAGAAATGGAATTGCTTATCACATTCCATAGTCCCAATCGCACAATGTTCGGAAGTCTGGCCCAAGTGGTACGGAAGAGCCCCCGCCTAAGAAACGCCACGTATCATCTGACCAAATCAAGCCTATCAAGACAGTGCAGATTAAGGAGGAGTCGGCGAAACCCGGGAAGATCATTGGGTCCGTGATTGGCCGGAAAAGACGTGCGCGCAAGGTTGGCAAGAGCGCTCGGTAGTATACTTCACGGTTTCGTCTTGTATTGGTTCGCTCACCGTGCAATGTGTATCTGTCACGTTGGGAAGATTCAACCTTCGAAAGATACACAACATGCGGCTCAAACATCAACTCACATGCCTATGTTAAGGCATTCAGTTCAATACGGTTCCTCACACTCGATTCAGCGATCCAACAACTTTTCTTAAAATTTCTTCCACAATGAGGCGTCATCGGTTATTGATGTTTTTGCTTTTTCAGTTGACGTTCAAGCAGTGTGGCCCTGTTTCATCATTATATTCATACTTGGACTAAAACCAAGACATAAAACTCACATCTTTAGCTCTCGTTCCGCTATAATCCACCTGTTGACATGGCATCTCCCCGCCCCTGAGTGTGGCTAAACACAGGTGCGTCTCGTTATTGGACTATGTCAAACATGTGAAAGACGTAGTCACTCGCAAATGCCAACACGTTACCTGTCCCTGCAAGTGGGATTTCCGATTCAAAGATCGTTCAAAGACCTCGACCATATACCTACCGCCCTATGACAATCACTCAGGAGAACGACACAAATATCACACTCAGACACACCTGAATCTCGTCAAGCTTATCTGCCCAACGATCATCTTCATGCCAGCCTCAGAAGCTGAACCCAATACTGAACATCAGGGTCGCTTCTATTCTGTTGCGTCAACGCGAACATGGGTCCATCACAGAAACCTACTTCTTCCCGCAGCGAGTCGTCGATACACATGGAAAAGATCTTGACGTTGACGAACCATCCCTTGTGGGCACTGGTACCACTCCCAAAGGTGCCCACGACCTGGATGCAGTTGGGGAGAGCCTCGAGCAGGAGGATGCGGCTGATAATCTGGCTCAAGTAATGGGCGAAGCTCGTGGTGTAGAAGCCAACGACATTGGATGTGAGGAGGCCACGTAGTAGTGGGGACTTGCGAACGGACAGGCACTGGAAGATCTCGGAAGATGGCTCCTCCTGTCTCACAGTCCGGGTGAACGACTATCACCTCATGCTCCCCGCCACTCCCCGTGCCCACCCCGAGCTCGCTTTATGGGCATGAGAGGAAGGGAAAGAGGGCACTAGGAATGTCCCCTTCGCAGTAGTTTGCGATGTGACCTCTGCAAAACACTTGTTGGCGGACGCGTATTGCTTCAAGTTGAATGACGTGCTCTCGTAAAAGTGTTTTGTTTTGTCTTGGGGGAAGACTCGGGCGGCGAGCGAGACTGTCTATTAAATAGGGCCGCTCGGGCCGGGTCGTCGGGAAACTTGAATCTCCTTTGATCTAGACGCTCTGGCCATAATAACATTTGCATGACATCCCATATAATATGCCCTCGGTGAGCGCTTTTACTCGATCACCACACTGGCAGTTAGTGATCGCTTGAAGCTTTCGAATATTGATCATAGGAAACGTACTTCTATCTTTCCACATATCCGACAATGGCCGATCGCTGGTGGTCAAAACTTTCAGAGCGGTGCTGGAAAAGTCTAGATAGATCCAAAAAGTGTTTGGGGTCAACGATGTGTGTGAGTCAACTCTTATCTGCAACAATTGCGTCCTCAACCATATTTTTCAGGACGTTTGTATGGTCAACGAGGAACAACGCGCCTTTCGTTCTCCACGACAGCCTCGGATTTGAGGCAGAAGAACGCAACAACATAAATAAAGTGAAACGTTTCATCAGTGATCGACGGAAAAAAAAGAGAACTTGAATGATAGACTGCATGCCGTTGGTAAGGCGTCCCGTGGTGATCAGAACGTAACTGAGCAAAGACTTCAGGGTGTGCCTTGCAGTTCCATATGCCAAGGAATGGTTTAGATGGATTCCTGAAGCTGGCACCGAGGAATTCCTGCGAGACAAAGAAAATTCTGGGCGATGGTGCGTAAACCAAATGTTAGTATCTAAGAACAACACCAACCTGTTGTAGTTCTAATTGTTGTTGTACTGACGCAGTTCGACCTGTTGGACAGATCGCTGCCATTGAACCTGCGTCGCGAAGGCATTTCGTCAAGATTACGATCTCACAGATCGAACAGTACATCAAAGCCACACTTCATCCTATGCTGTAGCGACCGAGCGGCCGAGCATCGAGCGTGGTGCACCATTGTAGATCACTGGAATGGTACAGCGGGAGAGCATCGATGCAAAGGTTGACTTCGCCGTAGCATACGCCCCACTTCATCACTAAAGTGCCGATCTCATAGCCTTGCAGACTAGGGAAGAAGAGTAAACCATTGTTACTGCAGCGTCGCCGTTCTAAGCGCAACCCTATGATCCTGGAGGAACCTCGGCACAAGCCTGACATTTTCCAGTGATAAAGTGGAAGAGCACCTGCTTAGGTGTCAAACGTCAGGACATCCAGGGTTGAAACGTTAGTGACTCGAAAATGTCCCGTCACATGTTACGATGCTTGACGCTGCAAAATGCGATAACTTCAAGTCTTGGGGTGCATGCTATTCGGGATGCAGGCCGTCCGGTAAGTCAAAGCCTTCAATGCTCCGTGGTAATGCCTTGCCGGGAGGCGCACGGGGATCCTGTGATGCCATTGATATCTGCACTGGCTCCATTCATTGATGAATTGACCGGGGTTACCTTCGCGTTTCCCATGCAGGAGCAGTCGTTTTCGCAAAGCTATATCATACACGAGGAAGTTCACAGGTCGTCACAAATGATTATGTCTCATCTTTGGCGGTTTAGTACTGGTAAACCCTAACAGTGACCCTAGTCAAACCGGTACAGTTGTAAAAGGCTTCATGGCATACGTGGCCGACCTGATCTATGTCATGAAGATCTTCATCCTGGTACAGCAAGGATCCATCACTTCTTAAGACGTAGTTCTCTCCTTGAAGGTCTACGGGACGTCAACGGATAGATATCGTGTTCACTTGGAGATTCGCGATTTCAGTTCAAGATTTGTAATGCTTCCCGAATCCCGGGATCCGGACGTGACGTGGTTGCGGAGAAAATTGAGGTGCAATCAGACCGTGACGATGCTACATTACCAACAAGGTTCACGTTGTCAGATTCATGTAGCACCAGGTTCCTCGTGAAACGTTTCGGCGAGTTCTAGTTGGACTCACTGATCGCAACAAGTTGGTGGTCGAGGACCAAGGTTCCGGTTTGCTCAGGTTGTATGTATGATACCTCGTAGCGACGCTCAAGCGCACTATGACCACGTACTTCGAATCAAGTACTTGAACTTGTCGTTGGCGTAAGATGTGGGAGTCACGGGGCCAATTTCCGTATCGTAGTGGGCATCTTTCTTCGACGCTTTCCAATGACTGCTGGACACATAAACATAAACAATCAGCCTTCAAGTTATCGGCTGAGGAGAGGACAGACGAGTGCGGGCCGGCACACTAGGTGAAGAAGCGCGAGACAAGGCCGATGAGAAAAGGAAAGTTGACTGGTTTGATAGTTGACACCCCAGGTTGTATGGCAAAGTGATTCGGTTCCACGGGAGAAGTGCTAGTAATCCACAGACACTTGAGGCGCAGTATGTCCAGGGTAGTATATCTTACGAGATCAGTTCACACGGTGTTAGGGAAAGGGTGAAGCTGTGGCTGTAATCCTGTGGACGCGGACCTCATGAAGAAATTTGGGCGATTTAGAATTCTCATCATTGGCAGGGCGAATGCCGGCAAGACAACTATCCTTCAGAAAATCTGCAACTCGACAGAAGATCCGGAGATCTACAACAATAAAGGAAAGAAGGTATGGTTTACCTAGCTGGGAAATACTGGGTGCTGATGCCATTGACATATGATCAGGTTGATCATGCAATTGAGGGGTCCAGGGAGGTGTGTGTGTTGCGGCCTGCCATCTCATGTGCCTTTGAAACTCACCTCACTTTCTACAGTGTGGCTTGCATGACATCAATTATGAGATGGTTTTCAAAAGCAACCAGAAATTTGTCTTCCATGACTCTCCTGGTTTCGAGGCTGGCCGTGAGGATGAGTTTGAGAAGATGAAGAATTTCATCACAAAGTGTGCAAATACAACTATCAGCAGATCCATGCCATATGGTGAGTAGGTATGTATATTTTATTGGATCCTGACTACTACATTAATATGAGCAGGTACTATATTCCAATGGATCAATTTCACCATGCTATTGCTGTTGCAGAGGAAAAGTTCTTTGGTGAATGTGACAACAAAAATGGTGATAAATTTTTGTTGATGATGCTTTCTAAGCTCATTGGTTTGGGTGCTAGTGCCAGTGGTGGTGCTATTCACTAAACGTGATGCCCTCATGATAGAAGCATTTCAGCCTGAAGATCTACTACTGTCTCTAGAGAATCAACTAATCAGGCGTGTTCAAGAGAGTTTTGACAAGAGAAATATATGGGGGAATTTGTGCAAGATGGCATTTCCTCCACAGGCATCTGTTCAACTGGAAAGTTTGTATAAATATCCCCTCATTTCTATTCTATTCAATTGATTATATTCCAAGACATGGATAAATCTGACACAGGGTGTAACATATTGTTGAAACAGACTGCAGCTGTATTGAATGATGAATCATTGCAGATGTTGTTGACTACAGCACAGGAAAAGAATATCTTGCTATGCATTCAGTATGCAGTCAAATAGTAAGTGAAACAGTTTTTGAATGTAAGGATTATATATTAATGTCATGAAGTGTCTTGGTGCCTTATGCATGTCAATAATTTATTAGAATATAAAATGATTCTGTGCTTGAATTTGATTACTAGGTAATTTGCAAGATATTAAGCTGACTGATTGATGTTTTCGTTCATTCCATGAAGAAAGTATGTAATATATCACACATTGCAATGATGACAAACTCACATGGTTTATTATATCAATAGAATGTAAGTCACAACAAAGAAATGGTGTTAATAAACTCATTGTCACCTCTGCTACTGCTCTTGCATTAATAGCAAGTGAGTGATGGATACATGAATAAGAGTGTTATTACTGAATTTATATTTATTATTATTATTGTGAATTCATAGGGGGTAAGTCATATAGGAATACATACAAACTAGCATGATAGTAATGGATTCATTCCATGTCTACTTTATTTTTTGTTGACAACCTCAAATCTAAGAAAGACTTGGGCTGCTTCACATTAGAAAATGCTTATAGAGTAGAAAAACTTATTGAGAGGGAATTCCAACAAGAACTTGACTAGAGTTCTTGGGGCATTGGATTCAAGGTATATATACTAACTACATTGTTTGTACTTGTTTACCTAATGGTCTGTGCATCCTGTAGGTAGGGCTAAGGGTATGACATCATAGATAAGAGATATGAAATGAGGGCAGTGCTAGACGTTCTAGACTGCCAGAGATTAAATACATGAGGCGAGTCACATGACTGAGTCTAGACTGTTGTCATAATTGTAATGACTCCCGAGCTATGCTCAGTGAATCTAATAGCTCGACATCGAACCGCACATGCATGTACGATGAGCTACCCACTACAGGTGGACTCCAGCAACTAATCCACAAATCGAAAAGAAGATAGGTTGTTCCGCAGGACAAGGGGAAAGATAAAGGAGAGGTGAGCAGAACCCTTAGAGTCGGACTGCTTGTTAAGGCAGAGGAAACAAGTGGATTAGACTGCCGTAGCAGTCACATTGTGTCTAGCTTATATAGGTGTAAGGAGTGCGCACAGACCATGCTGTGTCTGGGAGCATAAGGCTAAGTATGGTAAGAAAGGAAGCATCTCGTAAGAGTGGTTTCTTGATGATGGGAGAAAGAAGTAAGGAAGTAAGGATGACTAATGGCATGTGTTTGGTGTATGGTCCGGTCACATGACTAGTCATGTGACTTTCCCACGATCATGTGTTGATGAAAAGATTAAAGTTAAGTTAAAGTTAAAGTGTTGAAATGTATGATGAAGTGTAAAGTATGTCCGTTCCGTAACAATAATGGCCACGTGATGAGTCTGATAAGAAAGATAAGATCATGTGATTAGAAAGGAAAGGTGCACGTGTTGTCTCGTGACCGTGGAAAGTATCATGTGATTAGAAAAAGAAAGATTAAGAAAATAAGTGTTCATAATATTTTTAGGCAGTAAGTTATATAATATGTATTACAAGGGAGTGTGGCTGACAGACTGACATTTGATTTGTTTTCATATAAAATGATAGGGGGTAAGCAGTTTGATATATGTCTGAAAGACAAAGCTGAGGGTCACATATCAATGCATGCAATGATTGTGGAATATAAAGAAAATAAGTTGGATGTTGACATTCTATTGACAACTTCATCATCTCTACAACTGCTACAATTATAGTTTATAGGTAATCAAGTGTGCATTTTGAGGTAGTATATTAATCATGGCCCTGTAATCTGAAATGGCCTGAGCTGGGGTCGATGTCTAGGCAACACAAAACACAACGATCGGCTAGCTCTGCTAAAAATCAAGGGAAAGGGTACTAAGCACTTTGCTTAGGAGGTTCTCAGGTATTTGAATGGGAAAGTACCAAGAGAATAGACTGGGGTTGCCAGGCTACTCCTTGGGGGTTTATACACTATAGTAGGGTTTGTACATGTTGTAACTAGATCTACTAGATACTATTAAATACATGAGTAGGAGGTATGGGAGGGCTATGCAATCCTGTGCATCAAAATGGAAGAGAAGTAGAACATGTGAATCAGGTGATAAAGAAGCATAGTAATGTGAAAGAGAAGGAGGGGACATAGCTTTGTGATATTAAATACATGCACATCAGATGAGGATGTGGCAGGATATGAATACATGAGGTTAACATGAGGAATGTGAGATGGAAGCATAGTGGAGAGGTGAAAGTGTGAAAGAACATAGCTTTGTGATCAGATCATAGATCTGATCTAGGAACATAGATCTGAACATAAGGGGTTAGATCTGATCTAAGATCTAAGT
>JBBPMQ010000551.1:0-14912 GCA_038090375.1 Boletus rubroflammeus | reverse complement strand
TGCATCCTCATGTCATTCATCTCTGCTATGCTTCTATGCTTCCATTCCACCTCATGTATTTAATTACCGCTAGTCTAGACTTAGATCTAAGATAGGGTACAAACATGTACACACTATGTAGAATGATATATAAACCCAGAGGCTAGCACTGAGGATTTCCTCAGTCTAGTTCTCTTGGATATTCCCCTCCAAAGAGTCCCACTTGATTGAGTTTCCTCTTTCTCATAGTAGTAGTTTGGTTATTGGTTTGCTTAGAGCATTGATTGCTCTTCGACCATTTCAGGTTTTGGGTTAGCCTCGACCTCAGGGGCCCATGATGGTCAGACCTTGGTTGGAATGTAGTTTCAATCTACCAGTAGAGCATCACCCACTGTTGTCATGGCAAGCTCTGAGCTTGTTTAGCACTGATTTGTATGTAGACTTTTTCTGAAGCACTTCTGAAGCACAAGCTGGTGATGTGACTTGGTCACAGTCACACACCTGAACAGGCTATAGCACATTTGGGGTCCTAGCCCAGCAGGTTCCGACAAGTTGAATTTTCAGACGTGTTTTCCGCATAGTTTTGCAAACGGCTGTAATATGTAATATACATGAAGGGCATATTGGGAGTCCACTGAAAGACTACCATATCCAGACTTTGCTTTAAAGAGTGTTCTGAGCTGCAAAAGTTCACTGGAGGTCGTTCATCCAAGCTTTTTCCCATCAAAACGCCATGCTGTTCACTTGATCTCTTCTCAGAAGGCTGAAAATGCAGTTCAGGTTGCCAAAGCTCTTGGCAACATCATAAACAAGCCTCTATCCCCCAGCACTGTTCACTTTCACTTGAAAAAAACTGGTATGAAGGCAGTAGTCAAGTCCAAATGACCCCTTCTCTCTACTAGATATTGCAAGGCCTGTTTAGACTTTGCTCATGCCCACAAGGATTGGACTGTGGATGACTAGAAGAAGGTCATATGGTCTGATGAGACCTAGATTAATCGCCTGGGGTCAGATGGACATAAATGGGTATGGAAAAAGCCAGGTGAAGGGCTCAATGATAGATTGATATAGGGAACTGTCAACTTTGGAGGGGGTTCCTTGATGATGTGGGGGTGTATAACTTGGCAGGGAGTTGGCTATGCTGCCAAGATTGATGGTAGGATGTGTTACGACTACTGAGTCATAACTAGAACTCCAAGGTATCTCTGGTCCTAACCTCAACCGACTATCGCTTTAGTCAACGTCTGGGTTAGGAAAGAAGATGCGACGGGAATTGAGGGTGACAGTGACAAGAGGTTATCCCAAGAAGGGATGAACGGGGAGCTGAGACGAGAAGCTTGAAGGGGTTAACCCTTCTGAGGAGGTGGGATCCGGGTGCTTAGTGCCGGTCTCCTGAGCGGCTAGCATGAGAGGGCCAGTCAAGGGCTAGTGGCAAAATGAGATACGAGCAACTAGGTCGCAAGGAATGATGAGTAGATGGCTCCCTTGGTCTGAGGCTTAAGACCAGGTGAATACCGTGAATTGAGTAGGTCAAAGTTAGAGAATACAAGCTGGGACTCGTATCGACTCTATATATACTGCCTAAGATGGTTTAGGGCAGGAATGACCAGATATGGTAATCTAAGTAAGGGCAGGCAAGACGTGTGTCAGGTGACAAGGAAGACACGTCACATATGTGGTACCATGACTCAAATGGCGGAGTCCGGTGGAGTTAGGTAATACAAGAGGCAGTGCCTCAGGTTAACTAGGAATGGGAGAGAACAGATCAGCGAGGCTGTCCGGCGGGTATAGTTAGGACAGAGAGCTGTGCCCGGGGAGTCTAGGATCACAAGGGCAGTGGGTACTGCCATGGGTGGGGGTGGTGATGCATAGCCGTAAGGCAGTGCAGGAGATGCCAGGGGAGGCGATGGCGGATAGCCGTGGAGAGGCGATGGCGGATAGCCGTGGAGAGGCGATGGCGAATAGCCATAAGGCTGTATAGGTGGTGCAATGGAATGACGAGGGACGACTAGGAACCGGGATTGACCATGAAGGTCCAGGCTTTAAGGGTCCAGGGCTTGTGAAAGGCGGCGAGGTGACAGGAATGAGAGAAAAATGGGTGGGTGTCTTGGCCAACCATAACAGGATGGATGGAGACCTTTACCTTCAAATTTTGTAGGATGAACTTCTGAATACCTTGGAGTTTTATGGTCTTGATCCTCCTAATATCATTTTTCAGCAGAACAATGACCCCAAGCATACCTGCAGAAAGGTCAAGAAGTGGCTAGAGGAGCAGGATTTCAGGACTATGGTGTGGCCTGCACAGTCCCCTGACCTAAACCTTATTGAACATCTCTGGGGTCACCTCAAAAGAAGGCTTGCAGAAGAAGAACACTCTCCTAAAGGAATTCATGAACTATGAAATAGAGTTGAGGAGAAGTGGGAGGGGATACCAGTTGAGAAGTGTTAGAAATTGATTGAAAGCATGCCTAGAAGGATTGAGGCAGTGCTCAAGGCAAAAGGAGGCTATACCAAGTACTAATATACCTTGAAATTCAAAAGCTCAAAAACTGTTGCAATGAGGTCACCATATTAAAATAGCCATATCTCAGGCACCTCTGGGCTGAATTTAATCCATATGTAGCCAGGGGTGTGAACCCCATTTCGCGCCACTATCCCTAAGTGAGATTCCCATGCCCTCGGACACTACAGAGTGAACACTTCAAAACAGCCAAACATTGCAACGGTTTTTGAGGTCACTGTATTTTGGTTCATTGGAAAATGATAGGATGGAAACAGTGATGTGCAGGGTGATCAGATGGAAAATTGGGTGGAGGGAATGCCAAGAAAGGAGGTGACAAGATAAGGATCAGAAAGATGGGACAACAAAAGGGCAAGACTTGAGTGTGCAAGATGGTAGGCAAGATGTGGTGAGACACATCAAAAGATCGAGGATGACTGGAACTTTGGTGGACAAACAGGGAATAGGGAGGCTAGAATGCAATAGGAGTGGAGAAATGACAAGGTGTTGACAACCTCAAATCTAATAAAGACTTGGATTGCTTCACACTAGGCTTGCTTAGAGACAAGAGTTTTGGAGGGAAAACCAACAAGAACTTGACTAGAGTTCTTGGGGTGATGTATTCAGTCTACTTATACTACTCTAGTGTGTGTACATGTTTGGCTACTGGTCCGTGCGTCTAGTAGATAAGACATGACATCATAGATAAGAGATACGAGATAAGGGTCTAGACGTTTCTAGCCCTTCGGTAATTAAATAGGCGAGGCAAGTCACGTGACAGGTCTGGACCATGGATCACGTGATGAGTCCAAATAAAAGATAAGGTCAGGTGATTAGAAGGGTGCACGTGTTGTCATGTGACCGTGGAAAATATCACATGACTAGAAAAAGAAAGAATAGAAAATTAAAGTTCATAACACAAGGCAGGAACAAAGAAAGGGCTTTTGGTTGATCAGGGCTGATTGATGCAGCATGACAACATTGAGCAGCAAGCAGGTGATCGAAGTGGAATGGGCAAAGATGGTGATTGGGGGTGACCTTCAGATACCAACAGAGATGGGAAAAATGGCAAGATGGCAAGAGGCAGAGGCAAATGGGGCAGGTGGTGGAATCCGATGGGTAGAGACAGAAGAACTGGGGGGACAGGCTTGAAGAGGACAAACAGACACAAGCAGAACGTGGGGTGCACAGAGTGCGATAGATGAAGCGGTCAAGAAAAGGGCAGACAGCAGATGAGAGAAGGGCTGAGATAAGACTGGCAGGGGCAGAGCTAGTCAGATAAGAGATCAACAATATAACCCACAAGGAACAGGGCACGGCATGGCAGAGACAAAGACAGGTGCAAGACTAAAGAGCAACAAATGGGGAATGGAGTACAAAAGATGGTGAAGGTGAAGTATGGGAGGCAAAATTGGGCAAGGTGAAGTCCAGCAGTGCGGGGCAGAGGGCATGCGAGATGAAACAGGAGGCAGGAGGATGTAGCAGGCAGCAGCAGAGAGTGAGAAGGGGGCAGACAGGAAGAAGTGAGCACAGGAATAGATTGGGCGATGACAACCTGAAAAGAAAGAGACAGGGTTAGACGGAGAGGATATTATAAGACAAGGACAGTGAACGCAGGAGGGAACGGAAGACAGGAAGAAGGATATGGTGGGGAGGAACAGATGGAAGGTGGAAAGGTTTAGGCGACAACAACTTGAGGGCAAGAAAAGTGGTAGTAGGACTGAAGGGTGGGTATAAGACAAGATTACAAAAGCAACTAGATCAACAAAGGAGGATCGTAAGGCATAGTTGCAGAGCTGAGGCAAATGTGCAATTTGGATGAGCTGACAGATGGGATGTTGGACAATAACGGATTTGTTGGGAATGCAGGAATAAGACACTTAAAACAGTCTGAGGAGTAGACTGAAGTTTTAGTTCATGCAGATATAGAGAAGTCTCGAGGAAGATATGCAATCACTGTGAGGTCGATGGCAGAGTGTGAGCTGGGAGGAAAGAAAGATGTTAGCAAGGGTACAGCAACACGAGGCGGCACAATGATCTGGTAAATCAGGATGTCGAGGTAAGCAGCACAAGAATCAAATAATGGCCTTGCCTGAGTGGTGGCCATCGTCCACAGAGATGAACGCCAAATCTCATGATAGGCATCGAAAGCGTCGGGACATTAACAAATTGCTCGAGGACGAGCTACAAGTTCAGAAATCACCGGCAGAGTGCCTAAATTCCCCGTTCTAGTCACGTGGTGTCAGTTACAGCATGTGGGGGTGTACCCTCGGTCCAGTGACTGAGTGAGAACGTGCAAGACAATTCCATGGGCGGAGGTTGCTAACAATGTTTTCGCAAAGCTCAAAGCAAAGAGACAGAAACGCGGTTGACGACGGAGAAGCCAGCCAACCATTGCTCAACGGGTCACACGAGGATCTCACTGGGGAACACTCGGAGGATCCCCAAAACCTTTTGTTCGTAGCCCCGGACGATGATGAGGATTCCGAAGGTCATGCTGGTCGTTCCGTCACACCTCGCCGTGGGGAACACACCGTCAGATTCCGAGAGGAGGTCCAAGTTATAGGTCCACCGCTGAGGTCTACCATGCAGAGTCGAGAGACCGGTGCGTGCTCATAACGGAATTTTTCAACTCGTTTCAGGAACTCCGGTACAGAGTATGAACTTGATTCGGATGATTTCGATGACACCGCTCTGGCTGACATCGGGCGTCAACAACAAAGAACGTCACGGACTGCGGGGTCGCGACGGGGGCGACGACCCCTGCCCTTGCTTGTGGGTCTCATGGACTCCTCGGCCACTCGGAGGACTCCCGACACGACCATCCCGATGTATGAGTCCGGAAATCAGGGCTCCTCTTCCGACCTCGATCTCAGCGAGGTAGCCGCAAAACAGCATGCTGGTGGTGGAGTGCTCGACTCTGTCGCAAACATGGCCAATTCAATCCTTGGGGCCGGTAAGCCTTATCCCATGCATTTTTCTATAGACTAACAAGCACGACAGGTATCATTGGTGTGAGCTTTCTCAAAGTAACGGGACGTTTCGCTCATTTAGAACATAGGTCTACCATACGCTGTCAGTCAAGCTGGTTTCTTCCTCGGAATGGTCTTGCTGGTTGTTCTCTGCGTTGTCACAGATTGGACTATCCGTCTCGTCGTGATAAATGCCAAGCTCAGTGGCAGAAATTCTTACATTGAAATCATGAACAGCTGTTTTGGCCCAAGTGGTCGAGCTGCTGTATCACTCTTCCAATTTGCTTTCGCATTTGGCGGTAGGTTTGTTCCTCATGATAGTTATAACCATCTAATTAGCATGGCCAAAGGAATGTGTGCATTTGGCATCATCATCGGTCGGTCTTTCGCTCGTTCTTCTTTGCAACCTCCAACGACTGCCCACAGGGGATACAATACCTCATGTCATTCGTTCGCTATTCCCAACGCTCTACAAGATACCCATCGTATCCATATTCACCAACCGACAATTCATCATAGCATTCTGCACTATTTGTGTATCATATCCGCTCTCCCTCCATCGTGATATTCACAAACTCTCTCGAGCATCTGGCCTGGCGCTCCTCAGCATGTTGATCATCGTCACTTCCGTTTTGATCGAAGCCCCGCAGGTGGATCCAGAACTAAAAGGAGATCCTTCGAAACGGCTTACTTTCGTTGGCCCAGGCGTGTTCCGGGCGATTGGTGTCATCAGCTTCGCATTCGTTTGTCATCACAACTCCCTCCTCATATATGGTAGCCTGCGCACGCCAACGCTCGATCGCTTTACGCGCGTTACCCATATATCGACTGCAATCTCTCTCGTCTCATGCTGTGTCCTCGCCATATCTGCCTTTTGGGTATTTACCGATAAAACGCAGGGCAACGTTTTGAACAATTTCTCGCCCGTAAGTATCTTTGCGCTGAGACACGTTCGAGACACTGAGGAGATGAACCCAGAGCGACAGCCTGATTAACGTTGCCCGATTCTGTTTCGGATTGAACATGTTTACCACACTCCCTCTAGAATTGTTTGTCTGTAGAGAGGTGGGGAAGCTCTCGATCGAGTCGACTTGGGTAATCTGACGACGATTGGCGACAGGTCATCGAACAATACTTTTTCTCGCATGAAAGTTTCAACCCTCAACGCCATGTATTCTTCACCAGCACCATCCTCTGCGCATCGATGCTTCGTGCGTGATCTGTCTCTCTCTCTTGCCATGCCTTGACGGGAATTCACGCTCGCCTCTGTTCTAGTTTCCCTCATCACGTGTGACCTGGGTGTGACGCTCGAGATTACGGGTGGCATCTCGGCGACAGCCCTCGCCTTCATCTTCCCCGCAGCGTGCTACCTGAAACTCACCGATCCGCGCGTGCCACTTTACTCGCGGGCAAAGCTCCCCGCAGTCGTCTGTCTCGTCTTTGGGGTCTTGGTCATGGTCGAGTCACTTTTCCTCGCGTTGGGTAAGGCATGGACGCACGAGGGCGAAGCTAGGATGTGCGCGTGATATTACATGGAATTCTACATTTATTTCGTCCTAGGAACAGTTGAATGCAGCGGACATGAATCTTTTTTCTCTAGGTAGCAAAGAACGCAAAATAGATAAATAAAACTAATTATCGACGCAGCTGCACGACGGCACGCAATCCGGGAACTTGGCCAATGTCCTCGAGTTTTGCCCCTCTGTCTTTGGACTCGGTTGCGAGCAGAGGTGACACGTTTGGGAATCCCTCCCAAAGCTTCTCGACTGCGCTCAAGGGCTCCAAAGCGCCGTCGTTTGGCTCGAACACGAGAAGCCAGATCGCGTCGTACCCGCCCGCTGTGTGGAAGTGAGGAACACGTCCCGATCGACTCATGAGAGAAAAGAACCACTAACCACCGGGTACCCCACCACATATAACCCCCTTCTGTGCAATAGACGCGTCCAAAAGCTTGGTCTGTGCGCCAGGTTCGATATGCACATCTTCACCCGCCACTTTACCCATCTGTCGCATGAGTGCACGGGTGTTCTGTACCGGGGATGAATCGGGAGAAGACTTGGCAGATAAGCTCGTCCGGTGCGCTTACCTCGCTCGTCTTTCGGAGATCCAAAAAAGCCTGGATGACGGATCGCTCTGGTTCAGCACCGCCAAGCCACTAGGTTCACACGCAACACCGGTTTTTCGACTCAGCCCGATAAGCAACGGAGTGAATAGCCCCCCCTTACCTCGGACGATAGCGCGCAAGATATGCGTTTCACAGCGGACGCGTACAGCTCCGAATGCTGCTCGTACAAGTCGGAAAGGCGTCGAAGATGTTTGGCGAGGGCTTGATTCGATGCGTCGATTGCCGCCCACAGTGCGTCGGCTGGGAGATTTGGTCGTCAGTGTTTTCGTGTGGAGAAAGAGAGAGTGCCCATGCGCGCGTGCCTTCGTCGGCTTTCTCTCGGCGCCATTTCAACACCTTGCTCACGAGAGACGGGGTGTTGCTTCCCGCAGACACATCCGCCAATACAAGCCTGACGAGCGGCGGAAGTTGAATCGCAACCGCCCGATAGTCCCAGTGATCGCCAGGACTGAGCGCTGGCGATAACGAGAGCGTCCCAGACGCAGTCTAAAAAAAACCGCAGAGTTCACATCATGATGTTGCCATTGCATTGTCCACGAGCTTACATCGCCTCCCTTCATAAGACCGTCCAACAAAGCGGGACGGAATCGCGTGTACAACTGACTCCCAAACACGGCGGCGGACACGTCGAAGCCGCTGCCCACCTTGCCTTGCGCGAAGCAGTGCACGAATTGAGCGGTGTTGTGCGCCAACTTGCGCGCGTCGCTGTCGGGTTGGCTGAATTCTTCCCGGGTAATCACACCGAACCTGAGCAGGAGGGCGGAGACAATGGAAGTGATCAACGCTGCCGACGATCCCATCCCAGTCTTGTTGACATTGTCCAGTTGGACGTCCTGAGGGCAGAACGGGGTGATACTAGCCAAAGACGCGACCGTCGAGGGCAAGTTCGATTCCTGAAGCTGACAGGAGAGGCATCAGTAAAACAAGCGTCGAGCGTCGAGCTGTTTGAAAAATTCCGAATAACCTTGGCTTGCTGAGAGTAAAAATCATTGTCACCCACGGCGGCGATATCGAGTCCGTGTTGTAACGCGTCCCGCAACGATCGAGCGGAGCCCACGGACGACAAGCGCTCCGAGGCCAATATCAGGGTATATTTCAGTGCGTAATACACAAACTTGTTCTTGCTATCGGCAGGGGTCATTTCGATATAGCACGCACGGAGGCAAACGCACCTTTCTGACACTTGACTGACGTCCACCTTTCCGTCATCGTGGATGGTCACGGAATACGTCCATTCAGCTCCGATAAACTGAGGTGATCGAACGATGATATAGCATGCCTGACCAGGTTGCTGGCAGTCCTGGATAACGGCATAAAATCGAGACGAAGCTGAGATCACCAAGCCTGTAAATTTTTGGTCGAGCACGAGGTATCCCCCTGCAATCAAAACCTTTCCTGGGGCTGAAACAACCGTGGTGGACGACATCATACCTGCATACACCGCTTTAGAATCTAGATGGAGGCCTTTTACAAAGGCAGCAGCTGACTAATCATAGTAGGGGTAACTTTGCCCAGCCCGGATGTGTCTAACATGCCCAAAGTATTTGTCTAATTCTAATCGCACTCTTGATACATCATGACTGCCCCGCACGAGCAAACCAGTGCTTTTGCTGGCCACAAGTCGCATTTTTACAGCCAGGGCAGCGAAGTCCCATTTGTACACTCATCGGCCCGCTCTTCCCGGCAGAGTGGTCACGAAGATGCTGTACTGCAATGTCAGCAAGGGCACGGATGAACACTGGTGATTCGTTCAGTGATTCTGCGCGTTGCATCTCGATCCCGAGCTGTAAGAGATGTACCATGAAAACAAGTGTATCAGCGGTAAGGAAAACTTGGGGAACACGAGGCTTGGCTACCTCTCTGCCCTCTTTCATATACTCCAGATCGAGTTCGTAGAGTGTCTCGATATGGTCGCTTGTGAAAGCAATCGGAATGAGAATCGCCTGCTTCTTTCCGAGGCGCGCGAGCCCTTTAACAGCTTCACCAGTTTGCATACCCATCCATGCAGAGGGCCCAACTTGAGATTGCCAAACCAAGCGATAAGGGTTCGAGTGTCCCAATCGATCCATAACGGCGTTCACAGAAGCTGACACTTCGAGAACATATGGATCTCCACGATTGACCACTGACATGGGTAACGAATGTGCTGTGAATAGTAGTACCACGTCAGAGCGATCAGACGGCTGGAATTTTTGTAGTGCTGCCTCGGTGTTCTGCGCCATAGCCTGGACAGCGATACAGTGTGAATCGGCAAACGGCGACCCCACTCGTACTCACCTCGATGAAGCCGGGGTGGGTGCCCCAGCGGTCAATCACACTCCATTCAATGTCACCCATGTCACCCGCTCTCCCACGTCTGAAGAGTTCGTTCAAGCTGCTTCCCGTCGTACTACAGCTATACTGAGGGTACTGCGTGAATGCTACGGCACGCTTCACACCGTCGGCTTTCATGCGGCGGGCAGTCTCCTGCGTGAGTGGGTTTGCATAACGGAATGCCACGTACGCCTTGTGTGGAGCGGTATCTGGATGGAGTTCGTCGAGCAACGCGCACATCCCAGAACCTTGATACTCGGTATACCGAAGGATGGGCGACCCTCCACCTATCTCGGCATATTGCTTTTCGATTTTGGGTGTCCGTCGTTTAGCGATGAGGGGTGCAAGGACACGCTGGAACGGTAATGGTATGAGGTCTCCGTCCATGAACAGGTTTTTTAGAAAGTCATGGGTCTCCGGTACCTGGGAGAAACCACACGAAGGGTGAGTAGGACGCGCGTATATAGTTGCTGTCCGCGTACCGTGGATGGTCCGCCCATATTCAGCATAACAATAGCTGGCAAGGTGTCAGACACACTGCAAAAAGACTAGGAAGAACGAGCTGGGCACCTGTAGGACTACGGGCACCGAGTGAGATATGTTGTGAGACTCCCAAATGAATTCACAAGCCCACCTCTTGTGCTTGACTGAAGAGCCATGCACAGTGGTCACACGACGACCGTGTGCGGCGGCCAAGGCTTTTGCTCTAGATACTTGGGACAACATTGCAAACACTGGACAGAGTCCGAGGGACGGAGGATGGGATGAGGGGGCTTGGGTCGATGACTAAGCGACAATTGACATCATTGTAAATTTGAGTGCTGACTACGGGAGACTTGTCGTCCTTTGTTGAGATATTTGGAAAATTGACCGTAGCACGATGGAAAGAAAGTTCGGCTCAATGACTCGCACTCGCCCTCACGCAGGCCCCTTGTGTCTCATGACATGACACCGTGTTGATTATGACGAATCTTGAACGCTCTGAATCGTGTCACTCACCCACTTTCACCCGCTCTCCTGCGCAGGTGCGTCTCCTGAGCGATCCCTCTCATGCTCGTACGAATGCATGTCATCCGCGCAAGGAATACGCTCTCCCGGTTCGTCTCTTCTCTCACTTCCGACCCCATGTCGGATCCGGGTTCCCCGTGACTTCAATTGTGCACTCGGGCAGTCCGACGCGTCGAAGCAGCCATGCTACAAATTCGCCATCCATGCACAGGTA
The DNA here is from genome assembly GCA_038090375.1 of Boletus rubroflammeus. NCBI lineage: Eukaryota > Fungi > Basidiomycota > Agaricomycetes > Boletales > Boletaceae > Boletus > Boletus rubroflammeus. The sequence goes on along the minus strand of JBBPMQ010000551.1, from coordinate 3,801 downwards.
ACGCAAGTTTGAAGTGCCAAAGTCCCAGGATGGGAAGCGAAGCAAGATTTCGACGCTTTTTCTATGGTCCCAAACACCCCCCATGACGCGCTTTCTCTAATGAGTCGTGATACTAGTAAATGGCTAGCACTATGTAAATTCTAACAATAAATGAGATATAGATACAATCTGATCTACTGTGCATTGTTGGCTCGCAACCGGTCCGATGTATAAGCTTTTCACGGTGTAGCTTAACGAAAAACGGACAGTGGGGGATACGGACCCAAGACATCGGACGCGGCGGGAAAGCGTGGCCGACGCTGGTCAAAGTGTGAATAAGCAGGGAGCGGTTCAGTCTCTTCCGACACATCTCTGCCTAAGGCGATGATGGGAGGACTGGGTTCTACTGACAGGATTCTACTGGCAGGAGCCCTTTGAGATGGGACTCCAGTCAGTGAAGGATCCTGAGCCAGGGGATCGGGGCGGCTGGGCAATAGCGGCGTTCCCTCGATGCTGGTTGTCGTGGAAATCAATGGAGAAATCTCTGCGTCATCCCCTCGAGCGGGGTAAGGAAAGGAGTCGCTCGGGGAGTACGATGGAGGGTCAGGAAAGGGGCGAGGGATACCCAGATACGACGGTGGGTATAATACTTGCACGATGCTGCGAGTTGAAGGCATCGAGTTGTGATCATAGCTCCGTGAACGGGACCTCGTGGGAGCGCGTCCGGCATCTGCATCGTCATCAATTTCCTTTAGCTGAATGTGAGCAAAAACACGATAACGAGCGGTACTGTGCATACGGAGTGCCTACTGCAGAAAGCACAAGGGCAGCCCTCAACATAGACCGTCTCTGCCATGGCGGTAGCCCAGTGTCGCTGGGCGACGGCATCAGTCATCTGGTCAGGACAGTCGGTGTCCGGTGCGTCGGCCTGGGATGCAAATGATGAATGCGGATTGCAAGGAGGTAAGACCTCGACATACCTGATACTCGGACCGTGACAGAAACGACTGTTGCTCTTGCTGAGGGGGGGAGCAATGGTGATATCTTTTCCTGAAGCTGGACAACATGGCGGTAAGTGGAGAGGACATGGTTGTGTGAAAGGATAAACATCTGCAGCGTATTAATATGATTGGGGTCAGGAGAGTCTTGCATTGAAAAGTGATAGAATTGGTTCCGCTCCGAGGGAGAGGAGACAGGAGCTAACTGGCTGTGCTTCGGCTGTGTGTCCCCTATATGTAGAGGGATTCGCGGTCCGTGGGCGGTCCGATTATTTTGTCGTGTTTGTGTGTGTATATGTAAAGTATAAAGTGCAACGTGTCCTGTCGACGTGTTTTTTTCGCAGCTCTCCAGCAGCCACGGTCCACAGTCTCCCATGCGCAGTCCCTTTTGACCATATCTTTATTCCTCTTCTCCCTTCTACTCTTCCACCATGACACAAAACTGCGCTTACGTCGACCCTACCTCCCTCTCCCTGCCTTCCTCTTCCCTCAAGCGCCCTGCTTCCCCCGCCTCCACCGACCCCTCCAGTCCTCGCCCCACCGACGAGCCTCCTCGAAAACGCTCTCGCTCCGCCGTCACACCCGAGGAGCGCAAAGAGGCTCGTGCACACCGCAACAGAATAGCAGCCCAGAACTCCCGCGACCGTCGAAAGGCACAATACACCTATCTTGAACGTAGAGTCATCGAGCTCGAAGAAGAGAACAGACGTCTCCGCGCTGGCATACACGTCAGCCCGTCCCCGTCCATCTTTACTCATTCGGAGCCAGACGTCGCCTCCATCGAGCGTGAGCAGGAAGAACAGCGCAAGCCTCAGGAGGAGCAACGTGAGCGCGAGAATCAGGAATTGCGCGAACGAATACGGACACTAGAAAAAGGTTATGAGGCCGTCGTACGAGCCTTGGTAGCGCAGGGTAATCCTTCTGTTACGTCGAGCATATCCACACCCCCTGCAACAAGCCCAGCCCCAATTGTCCCGTCGCATTCCCAATCGTCTTCACAACTCGCATCAAATCCAGAGTCTTCCAAGACACCATCCCCATCTTCCCCGAACACCACTACCTCATCCTTGGCATCTTCCTTGTCACTCTCCCCAAACGCGACCCTTGTCGACAGTCCTCTCCTTTTTTCGAGCGGTGACTCGTTTGAATTTCCCCAGAGCCCCGCTCTCGCAGCAACTGACTCGTGTCTTGCCCTGCCCAAAAAGTCGCTCGACCTCTCCCTAGCCAATGACGCCCCCACTCGCCACCTAGCACGGGTGGTGAACACTGTTGGTCATTCAGCAGTGTCCCTGCAGCGGGTGGGCGGTACACAATTGGTGATGAGACCGGCGAGCACAACAAAATGCTGGGCAGTGATGCGACCGAGGTTCGTACTTTCTGCATAGGTTTTTTTCGTCTCGTTGACACTTTTACATCTAGCCGGAAGACGGGGCAGCATCAGATGCTGCCATCACGCGTCTGTTCGCGGAGATCCTCGCGTCCCCGCCGCTTGGCTCTAGCACTCTTCCAAGCTCTAGCACTTCGTCAGAAGATGCATTCAGCGAGGAGGTGCTGACCAAGTCAGATACCAGTCCCTCGGATGGGCTTGGCCTGGACATTGGCATGAGTGGTATTGACACTGTCGACTGGGTAGAACAAGTTCGCGCGGAGATGGAGATGGAGAAGCTACTAGAGATGCTTCCGAACGCGCAGGATGTCGTTATCGATGCGATCCTGCATCCCAACGTCAGTCTTGACGTTGACATGGATTTCTCAAGTGCCCTCACATGGGATGGGGTCAGTGTCTTTTGATTCCTATCATCACGAGCGCACTGAGATTGCGTCGTGCTCGGAAAGTTAAAACATTAGCCGCAGCTTAACGCTGTGTTGTATGTCTCTAGGTCATTGTGCTTTCTCCTCCAGTGAACGCATGGACTATGCACCACATCAGACTCGTCAGTCGGTTCAACCTATTTACTACTCTACATTGTCCTATTGGTCTCTCTTCATCGTCTTTCTATTGACATTGGGTAGTCAGCTTATCGTGGACATGTACCCTCGGATCACCTGCCTTCACGTCCCACCTTCACCCCCCTTCCAGACAGTTCCATCCAAGTCACTCATACTCTTGATGCTGTTCTCCCAGTCACACCCGTTTGTTCGTTTCTCCCCGACAGGGTCTGATGAAATGAATGATACGGAGTGTGCTCTGGTGAGCGCTTGGGATGTATGGGTGCTGGTCATGGTCAGCTGATTTGTGATGTGGGTTTCACCCTTTTGTCACTGGGATGCGTTGGTTGGTGTCTGTAGTAAGTACAAATATACGATGGTCGGATTCTGGTGTCAATTTTTTTTTTTTTTGCGTGATGAGTCAGCAACGACGCGAGCGGGTACGCGTGGGTGTGCGGATCGGCGAAATATTTGTGGCACAAATTACATAATCGCTCCGTGCACGTCGGCGCGTCAAGTTGTTCAAATCAGGGACTCGTAAAAAAGGCACAAAAGATTTTTGAGCTCGAGCTGAATAGCGATCCCAAACACTGTCGGCTAGATCTGCCAGCGACCTGGTTTCATAATCGACTGAACTCCTGACTGTCGGCTGTTCGGAAAGGACGTACAATGAACCCTTCTCAAGGGGCTGCAATGAATGGGAGTGGTTATACATGGACCCATAATATGACGCCACAAAGCGTAAGGACCACCTCGCTTCGGCAGAGAACACGACGAAAACACACTTTTTTACCACCTGAAACACACTTTACGGATACACATATCGACTGGATCCGAGGATCCGACGACAGGTAAAAAAAGTATGCTGGTCAGCATCTGTCTACTTCATCTCCTC
>JBBPMQ010000550.1:0-14923 GCA_038090375.1 Boletus rubroflammeus | reverse complement strand
CTCTTCAGGCTATTCAGCCTACAAGCCCACTGCTTCCTACCGTGTGTGAGTATCTCCCACACACCGTACTTCCATTGCTGTTCTCTGCACCATCGGAGCGTTAGTGTCCCCTTCCGATATCTAGTTCACTACGTATCCAGTCTTTCCCCGCTCTCGGTATGCACCACCGAAGTAACCAAGAATGCCTCCGACTGTGGGCTCGGCGCTAGGAAAATCAGCCGTTCCGAGTGCGATGGCCTGATCGAAAACGGACTTTGGTTCTTGAATTGCTGTGGGTGCTACAGTGTCGGATGGGGATTGGGAGTGTCTCGATCAATGCCAGGACATTTGTAAGTGCCGAGTTGGCTCGCTCGCGCTGAGCTTCGATACTAAGATTGGCCGGTGAGGACATTGCTAATCATGGGCGTAAATTCTGGATCACGATATGATAGCCATGCAAGCCACCGGTTGTCGGTGAATGAACTATAAAATCTATAACTACCACCAGAAATGCTCGGGATGGCCCGGACACTGAGCCTGAGAACAAATACATAGTGCCTTTCCGAACTGCATGTGTGTGCCACAAGCAGTGTGCATATTTTATGGTCCTGCAATAGGCTGCAGCTGTATTCCCCACCGAAGATTCGGAGAGGGTATCGAGCTTTAAGTTGGTGGTTAGACAATGACCCGCCCCACCCATATTTAGACACATACTTAACTACATACGACAGATCTGTCCAGCAAAGGGCGCTGACGGCCCTATAGGACAATAAACAAGGATTAAAATAAAAAAACAAAGAAGTTGGTGGTTAGACACAACTTCACCACGACGGCGACGAAGCCCGTCTCGGTCGGCAGCCTCGGTACAACCTGATTCCACAAAGCTCTTAAATATTGATAAATAATTCTAGGAAGGTACAATAGCTTATAGTAGGCGATATCGATAACAGCGGAGGTTGTAAAAGAGAGAGTCAGAAGATAATCCGAGAAACTGACGGCACGAGAATGCTTGGATTAAAAAATGGAATGCAGGGAGAGAAAAGTAAATGGTGAGTAGCAACCGAGCGTCATGACAAGGCAGTCGTTTAAAGCACGTCCAACATCCGTGCGCTTTCTATCAGCACGTTCACCGGTGTCTCTTCCTGTACCTGGACAGTGATCATCTTCTCCGAAGCGACCCTCCTGTATTCTGCTGCGTTATGGCGCGTCGGCGTCAACAACAGTGCACCGAATGGCTGTCTCAGTCGAGCGACGAATCGGAGGACTTGCATATGCTTGTCCGTCTGCGATACAGACGCAGGCGGCAGGAGAGATCCCGTGTTTTCAGCCCGCGCAAACGGTCGCGCAATGCGTGCCTTGATGCGTGCCGTTCGTGTTTGCTGAGCTGCAAATGTGATATTGGAAGGGCTAGGGAAAGGCGACAACCCGCCCCCCGAAGAAGACAGGCTCTCTCTGTTATCCTCGAATACTATCTCCGAGTCTGGCACACCTCCGACAGGCTGTCGGTCGAGGAGAAAGTCAATCCAAGGGTGAATGAGGTAAAGAGAACCCAATCGAGAGAGATCCTCTTCAGTCCTGATCTCTACAATCCCGAGCGCAGCTGTTTGTGCACGAAAAACACGTTCCGACCTGTTCCAAGCAGCTGATACCGGCCCGAGTTTGAAAGCGATGCATGGAAGCTTCATCCGTTGACCTGCGAAGAATGGTATGGGGAGCTCGATGACTCGGTCGTACAACCTCGTGACCAAGTTGAAATTGAATGAAGAGGTCAGCAATCTGCCAGTAATAATGTCCATTTCGCCACGCGTGATGACCCGCGGAATGTGTGTGGTCGGTAACTCGTTGAAAACAGTGATGTTGGCAGGGAGGCAACTATTGAAACTCCCAGATTTCCCTGTCCATGCAAGGATGCTCGTGTCTCCTGAGCTCGTGAGTAGACCCGCTAAGAGTCGCCCGAGCGCCTTGTCCCCTTCACCATATACAATTGGCAAGGATGTGTTGAATATCCCAAGCAACGAGTAGGCTGCGTCCTCGACCCGTGTCGTTTTGCGTGTCGAAGCCAGACAAAGCTTCTCGCGTATGTCATCTTGGCCTGGTCGGAGTGCCATCAAGGCTTGTGCCGAGACACGTGTCGCCTCATCCATCTCCGAGATGATCTTGGGCGACTCCTTGTGGTTGGGAATATCGAGGTTCAAGTATGGCGTCCAGTCTTCATTGTAGAATCGAACCACCTTGGAGGCATGATATTCCTGGAATGTCCAGGCCCGAGTATTCCAAATGCTCCCCATGAGATCACCGCGCTTGGACGGGGAGCGAACGCCACGGAGGAAAATGATCGTCACGGCGGAACCCTCGTACCACTTGAACATGGCGACCAGGGCTTCTTGGAGCATGAAGTGATCCCCTTTATTGATACAACACGTGTCGCTCCATGCCCAATGGAATCCAGCATCCCGCACGATCTTGCAGAACATTTGGAGCTTGTGATGAGTGAGAGACTCCTCGAGCTCGTACACCGCGATGTGCACGACTTTTTCGTACAACGGTTCGTTGTCTTCCCACTTGTGCGAAAACGTGGCATAACGGTAGTACTGCACAACTTCGTGCTGAATGCGGGCATGATCGATGTGTGTTGTCATAGAGCAGATCAACTCCATGAAGATTGGTTGTAATTCGAACGAGGACGCTTGTCCAGGCTTGTCGATAAGACGACCGGAGTAGGTGTTAATGAGCACTAGCGGGGAATCACGAATGGTATTCTCAATGGCCGCGCGAATCGTTGCTTTCGTCTGTGTTGGGCTGATGTATCGGCGAGAACGATCTACGAGACAAGATCAATAGATGAACACCAGTACGATGTCGTCACCCTACCACGAATCATTGGATCAGGGGACTGCGACATCTTCAAGAGCATCGTCTCGAATGCCTTTATTGCATCCGCGTAACATCCTGCACCACATAAAGCTGCATGCTTCCTCTCATAGCCCCATGGAGACGATGGATCGAGCTTGATTACCTGATGATTCTCCATCAACAGGAACAAACTTGCACAAGAATAAAATGAGGTACTTCATTTGCGTCTTTTAACGCGTCCTGCCACAAATGCATTGCGGTACGTGCCTTGCTTCGCTTGACAAGCAAAGCTCGTGAGGGAGTCGGATTGAGGGACAGTGCAACCGAATACTGGGAAATGGCTTCATCATATTGCCGAGCTTTCATCGTGGTATCCCCACTGTCCTCTAACCTCACGCAGCAACGAGATTTGAAGTCTGACAAAAAATGATCACGTTGGTGTCGCCTGTGTTGCATACACGGTCGCTCACCGAGAATCCATTTCGCCTGCTCGCTTTCTTGCTCCTGTCCCAATTCACGTGCCATTTCGTGGAAACACTCAGCCGCGTCCATTACGCGGTCGACCACTTCGAGGCTTTCACACAAGGCTCGATATATAGTGAATCTCGGAACCTCAAGCTTGAACTTGAAATCAAAACGTTAATTTTACAATGCATGTCAATAAAGGAATACACTTACACTGCCAACAGTTTTCAAGGCGTTCTTCCACGACCCACCTGTCAATTCTACTTTTGCCCATTCCATTAACACTGTCTCGTAGCCCCACGTAGACAATGGATCGAGCATTATAACCTGACGATTCTGCGTCGACAAGATCAGACCTGCGCAAGACAGAACGACATACGCGATATGTATCATCTAAAGCGTCCTCCCAGAACCCTTTTGCCATATATACCTTGCTTCGTTTGATGAAAATGTCTTGCGCAACGGCGGGATTGAGGGACAATGCAGCCGAATACCAAGTAATTGAATCGTCGTGTTGTCCGGCACCCGCTGCCGCATCTCCGAGGTAAACCAGCTTTTCAGCGCAGCGCAGCTTGAAACCTGAAGGATACCGGTCACATAAACCCTGCCTGCTGCGGGATGCGTGACCACTCACCCACAGCCCATTTAATCTGCTCATCATACGCGGTTGTCTTCCCTGCCAATTCATCATTCATTTGGCGGAAACACTCGATTGCGTCCGTTACGCGGTTAATCATTTCAAGATATTCGCAGACAGCCCGATAAATCGTGAATCTCGGTGCCGTAAACTACAAACCAACGGAGTGTCAAGCCTACAAGGGATACCAGAACATAACGACACACGCACTTTGACAGCAGTAATCAAGGCATCTCTCCACTCGCCACTTCCTAATGTTGATTTTGCCCACTCTCTCAAGAGGAGCATGGTTGTTGATTCAAGGGATGCACGAAGCATTGTTGCTTCATCGTGTCGGGCTGCCTCCGAGACTGCGTCACCGTCGCTTTCGGGAGCGGAGAGACACTTTCGTGTGAAGTCTGCGGAGAAATTTCGAATGCACGGCAACCAAACTGGTGGAGCATAACCTTACCAGAAACCCACTTGGTGACGGGCCCACTCGTATAGACGTCTTCGTCAAAGGTATTTACCATTTTGAGAAGAGATTCGCCTCCCTCCTTGGTGCGACCCGCTGCATATAGGGCTTCACAAAGTCTCTGTTGAATCGTGATACCAAGACCATCAAACTTCCAACCCGATATCTGTCAAAGACGATGGCCGTTGTCCACACATCGCGAGATAGTCGGTAGGAAGCTTACCAATGAGATGGCAAAGAGGCGAGACCCCTCGTAGTATGACATTCGAGCACATGCATCCTCGAACAATTCTACCGCACCCTCGTAGTTGTTGCTCTCCATGCACGAGTTTCCAAAGAGAACGTACATATATGACTGCAGAAAGTATCAGTGATGATTTTCGTTGTGTAGTAGCTTATCGAGCACGCGCCTGAACCACACGGCATATTGAGTTGAGGTGCACCGTAGCGATGAGGTCGCCAACGCGCGATACAGATTCATCGCGCTCTTCGGCGAAGAACAGGACAACAGCCTAAGCAAAAGAAACAGTGGAGGGGGAACTGAGTTTCACCGCGTGCGGAATACACACCTTGATCAAAAGGAGAAGATCCACGTCATTTGGATGACAGTGCCTGAATGCCAGGTCGCACACCCGACAAGCTTCCTTTTTTTTTCCCCCGCCGATGAGTGCGAGACTCTTTGCAACGTAGCCAATGACGGATGGTTGAATATTGGTGGACTTGAAGCGATCTAGAGTGAGCATAAACGCGTGGAAGAGCAAACGAAGACTCGCTGTTTCGGCATCCTTGATCGCATCCTCCCAAGCTCCCAAACGCGCGCGTACGAGCGCTCTGTTGGCGAGTGCATGATGGTTCGAATTCACAGAATTTCTGATTGTTTCCGTCAATAATTCTTCCGTGACTACGAGCTGGTCCTGCTTCCAGGAATCGAGTGCGGCGTCGCTGATGTCAATGAATGGTACCTGAGAGACCAGACGATCAGTGTCCGTGTCGAACGAAGATCGAAGGTGACTTGGCGGTGAAACCGTTCCGACACGCTATTTAATTCGAGAATACGCGATACTTGCCTTGATGGGAGCTACACGTTCGACGATGATTCTCCCGTCTTCTCGACCAATTGCGAGCAACCGGTCGTTTGGTGAGAGCGCGATTGAACGTATGTCTTGAGTGTGTTGGATGAGACCGACCTGAGTTTGTGTCGACGTGTCCCAAAACGGGAGTGTACGGTTTGAAGAGTACGCGATGAATTCCCCATGTTGCGGCAGGGCAATGCACGAGAACTTGTTGCTATCAGGAACTGGCCATTCCGAGATTACTGACCCTGTAGATGAATCGATTTGCTTGATTTGAGCGCCGGATACAATGAAGAGATGATCATTTAGCCAGAGGAGACCTGAGTTGTATCGTGGGGTTACTTGTACTGGGGTGTCGAGGAGCAAGCGGCCATCATTGCTGTCCCAGACTTGAACGGAATCAGGTGTGGCTGTTGCGATTCGATCGCCTTGGGCTGAAAATTTGGCTGCTATGACCCAATTATTATGGTGGAGTGGACCGAGGACTTGTTTGTGAGTCGTGATGTCCCAGACGGTAGCTGTGTGGTTGGTCGACGCGACGACGAGTCGAGTCGAGTTGTACAAGAAATCGACTGCAGTGATGGGAAGATCGACGTCGAGCTTGAAGACCCGTTGCTGTGTCGCCGCGTCCCACACGAGTACCTCCTTCCAGAATGTCCCCGCCGCGATCCATCTGCCATCCTTCGACACAGCAAGACAGTCGACATAGCGCACTTCCATGGCTGCCATTTGCTTGCCGTCTTGCACTCGCCACATCCGAACCCCCTCGTCACCGCCGCTCACGAGATACTCGCCATCTGCTCCAAATGCTATCGCCCGTATTGAAGTACCGACGTCGATTTCGACGAGCGGGGAACGCTCTTGTCCAATGGTCAGCATCAGCGCAGCTCCTTCTTGTCGGTACGCACCAGTCATTGTCGGCGATGTAGCCATGAGCGACATGATACAGCAGAGCAATATTAATGGAGGGAGCCAACGAACAAGAGGCACGGCCCGTAGTATGCCATCTTCGCACCCTTCCTTGATATAGGCCAGTGCACACACGTTTGATCGATCATCGCCAGGCTCGTATTTTCGGTGCTTGCTCACACCCAGATCACCCCATGATGTGTTTCCGACGAGGAAGCGTTTCTCCACGAAGGCACCGCGTCACGAAAACATGGATAAAGCAACAATCCGCGCGTTATTTTTCATGATACACCACACTTCATCATAGTAGATATATCTGCTCGACGAATCCAAGAATATCTTCTCCCACGCAGCATCATGCGGCGGGCAACTTTTTTCGCGTCGCCGGAAGCCGCAATCCGCTCGCCTTAGACTCGTCAGGGGCGGCCGCCGCGGTCCATCTCTTCCGTCGACTAAATTTGCACACGACAGGTAGTCTGGTGGCCAGATCCGTCTATGTATATGAGGGTCGAACGGTTGCCTGATACATACTAGACGGATCTGGTTACCAGACTACGCGACAGGCACACCTTTGTGCCAGTGCTCCAAACTGAAGGTAAATTAATACAGTCGATTCCCTTATAACACATACTCCCTCATAACGCATAGGATTTTGGATTCCCGAATTCAGTTTTCAGGGCTTTTGACCTCCCACCATACTCCCTCATAACACATACCCTTGGGTCTCTCCCGAGGGGGTATGGAGTAGTAAGCCGTTTGGGTTTTGGCTCGGGTTATGAAGATGAGTTCGGTTGCAAGTAAGTCGCTTCGGGTTGAATGTCATCCGCTCGCGTGCGTGGGCTGCTGCGGTTGCTTTCTCAATATCCGCGCGGCCGGTCTAAGGAGAAAGAGGAAACGTGCTTCACGCCCCCGCTCTTCCCCCTGTCCCGCGGCTCTATCCACCTCATCGATATCCTCTTACGCTGTCTATATGGCGAAGTTCTGCTGGCGACGTACGCGCACGATACCACGCCGACGCGGAAAGCTTTTCCCACCCCGATCTCATTTTTCTCGTGTTCTTGGGAATGGGACATTGACTTGGGCCTGTGGATATTTCGTCAAGGAAGAGCTGCACCGAATACGACTCAATACGGTGGGCCAACTTGAACCTCCTCACAACAACGTCTGCAATACCCGCAAAGAAACCTGGTCACCCCAAGTCATAATCGAGCTTCGGAAATACATTTTGCGCCTGGGTACCATTTGCCTGTCCCTGCGCATCGGCGACGGCCCGTCAGAAATGTGGTGTCTTTCCGGCCCCTTTCCAGACGGACAAGCAGATGAGAGCCCTGCGGATTCATCGCTCGACTAAAACAAGCTTTCGGTGCTGTTGTTCACAACTACGCGCCAGAATGTAGCAAAATACAGGAGGGTCGTTGCGGAAAGTCTGATCACTGCCCAGGTGAAGGGACCCCGTTGAATGTGCTGATTGACAACGCACGGATGCTAGACGTGCTTTAATGACGACTATCACCATTCGCATTTCCTGCATTCCTTTTAGCTTTCTATAATCGTTTATTCGATGAACGTTCGAGACCTACGCCCACCGCGTGTTGGAACGCGAACTCGCAGTGTTATCATGGTTCTCAGGACTCCCCGTTTGTCCTTGCTTTGTCCCGTCAACTCCTCGAATCCTCTCGTAACCCTCTAAAGAAGCTCGTTATCTATATCGCCGATCATAAGTCACAAGACGTTTGGGGCCCGGGTGAAAAAGATTCAGTCGTGGTTGTTAGATCACATCCCATGGCCTCTGGTGTGAATCAAGAAGGGCCCCGAAGCTGTGGCACCAGAGCGCCATCCTGAGGTCAACGCCGCATTTCTGCCATTCGTCCATTTTATCGTGTAGCCCTCGAAGGGTAGTCTGGTTACCAGCCTCCGTCTATGAGGCTGGTAACCAGACTACTCGAAGGGGGTGAACAACGTGCTGGTTTCTACAAAAGCCCTGCGTAGGTCCAGAAAATGCCCAGATAAGTTGGCACATCATCCACTGCATCACATGTGCAGAGGAGAAGCTCGCTGGCACTCGAGACAATGACTACATTGTGCAGGACTGGAAATACATTGAACTGAGAAGAGGAAGCATATGCATAGGTAAAGTAGAAATCCAAGTTACCCCTTCGAAGTACACAAGCCTCTATTTTTCAGTGCTAGTGGTGCTCATCGACATCCCCGCTTTCTACCCAATGTACATCCTCACTCAAACCTGACACGTGTTATTTCCCAACGGTTCGAGTCGAATGGCATCCCCTTCGACGACCTGATCCTGCTCCTGGCAGTCCAGCTCGGGTTGTGAGCCAATGTAGCGCCCGCTCGTCAAGTTTGGATGTTACCGAAATGTGGAACCCTCGATGGTTGGATTGCGAATCCTGCATCCAAAGTCAACCTTGCCGACAATACGACGAACGAACGAGACATGTTTCGAGTACATGGACCGATGGATTGATGGCGTGCGTGGTGGGAACAGGACAACCGTCGAGTGCCCGAGCCCATGCCCTCCGCGACGTGCGGTCGTGGTGTTTACCCATTTCCTTGATGATAGTAGCCTTCGGTTCCGTCATATACGATGTAGTAAGCACCCAAGGAATGTGAACAACATGCTGGTTTCTATCAAAGCATTGCACAGGTCCTGAAAAGGATTGCAGCACAGACCAAATCGCGCGTGTAAAGAAGAAGCTCCCTTGAGATAGTGGAGCATTGAGATATACATAATACATTGAGTTCAGAAGGCGAGGCATATGCATAGGTTTTTTTTTTCAAATGCCGAGTTACCATTCAAAGTACACCCAAGCCCCAGCGCTTCGTCTCCGATTTCTACCCAAAATCCTCGTTCAAACCTGATGCGTGTTATCTCCCAACGGTTCGAGTCGAATCGCCTCCGATTCGTTCGCATCCCCTTCCACGACCTGCTCCTGCTCCAGGGGGACACTGGCATCCGCGAATGCAATCGCGGACACGGCCGCGTTGTGACTGGCAATGGGTTGCGACAACACACCGAATCCGGTGTCGATCCCCTGCCAGCGGTCACGAAGGTCACGGTCATACAGCTCTCGCACGCTGATGATAAATCGAGGCATTATGGGGAATATGGTGATGGAAGACCACAAGGCCAGGAAGAGCAGCGAAGTGCTGGTTATTGTAACCCCATCTTGGACGATAAAAGAAATATTGTAAAGCTCGTTCCTAGCAGTTCAAGTTCAGAAGAAAACAACGGAGTGATTAGTTTTTGTGGATACTCCGAGTCAGGAATGATGGGAGAACATGATAGTGACGAACGAGAGGGAGTGGAAAAGCGAGACGTACACAAGGAAATAAAGAATTCCATCTCTCACGAGTTTTTGCATGTACCGATTAGGCTGCCACTGCTTGGTTGCTTTGTACATGTCAACTGACTGCTTCAAGGTTTGGATGACGGCGAGAACGAAAAGTGTAGCACCGAGAATAAAGCGCGGGACTTTAGTAGCCAGGTAAAGCAGTGGATTTTTGTTCGATGAGGCATTGCAAAAAGAGACATTGATCAGTTGAACAACTGTGACTAGAGAAATGGATAGAGAGCCACCTCCATGAGATGCAGTGGCGTGTACAATTTGGCTCCGGACATACATGAGTAATAGGTATTGGGATTGTTGAAGATGCCTGTAAAAACAAAGCAACAAATAACCTGTAGAACATAAATGAACAGGAGGACCCAAAGAATCGTTTTGGATCGATTCCACATTGCATACACCCGCAGGATCATTACATCTGTAATTGAAATCACGGTTTGGAGAAAGGAATCAGGAGGGTACAGTAACTTACAATCAGCAGCTGTAATGAATATTTCGTACCCCCAGATGGCTACGAGATATATTGCAGTACCTTTGGAACATCCTTGTCATGGCCTCGTACTGATTGTGTGGCAGGCACTGTAAATCAATCCACTTACACCTATGGAACTGTTATCAATACAGCTTTTTGTCTGAATTTAAATGCATACGTCTGCCAGAAGATGGTCATTATATTAAAGATAGACAAGGTGCAAAGCAGAAACACTGACTCTGACAGGGCCAGGGACAAAGGTACTACCCACTGTGAATGCATCTATCAGCTCAATTAACCTCATATTTAATTCTGAATATACCAAGGCCTTTGAGACTTCAGCACAGTTTAATTCTTAGCTGTATAATTTGCTATACATCATACAATAGACTTACACAGTAAAACAAAGGCCGAGATAGCGGACCTACAGAACTGTCAATTCGGAAAACCTGAAATGGGGTGTCCTCAGCCTTTATACACACCAGAACAAACATTGTAGAGACCCAGGTCCAGGGTTTGTGCTGTGGGACTCGGACTGTCAGGGATCCTGTGCTTACTGGATAATTGTCGCTCACCCAAACATAGTCTATCTTCGAAAATTGTCATCTGACTGATATGACGTGGAGAGTGAACTAACATACCTCTCTCGAAAAGGTGAGGACTGCAGTGGTAGGATTTCAATGACCCCTTCAGAATGAAAAGGATGCCGTGAACCTTATGATAAGCATCACTCACAATAGTCATATACGACAGCAGTGACAATAATAACTGCATTGGTCCATAAGATTAATCATTGAGATAAGGTACGAGCAACCGTACGGGATACATAGTTATTCGCCTGGTGAAGCTGCAAAGCAGACTGTAAGGCCGCGTCGGAGGACATGAGAAACGGCGAATGAGAGTCGAGGAGAGGGAGGAGCGATGCCTCCCCGTCAACATCAAAGTCACCCTTATCTAGTATGGCTAGCGGAGGAGCTGCGGAGGACCACGGTGATTTTTACCCAGTGATCCGAACCGTGATCAGCAACACGTGTATAATGGCGTTATTGGGGCCAACATTCATTGGCAATAATGGCAATGTCGTAACCTGTGGATGTTTGCGCACCTCTGGGTTAAGTCGGAGGAGCAGGTAGATATTGGATCCAGGAGCTCGTTATGTGGTAGTCCGGGTCAGGAGTCTGACAGATTATCGAGACAAGGAGCTTACGGAAAGCCCTGTCCACAGAAACGTCTTCTGTCCCGACTCGCAATGTCTCGAAACATCTCCACCCATCCCCGCTCCGGTGCAAGCCACCACTGTGCCTCACCGCCCACCACCGACTCTATCTCCCAATCAGTCTATGCTTACTTTCTGATTACTGAGGAATGAACCCCCCGTTTCAAATTCGTTTGCCATATCAAATTCTCCATTTGCATTTCTGACTCCATCCTTCACGACGTAGACGGCGCTCTCCACTCCGCAAGCGGTAGGGTCGCGTGTTCGGTCTGGGACGGAGTCTTGAGTGATGCGTGGATACAGGGTGGGGTATGAACTCAAACACTTCCAAATGCATCTCACTGATGACGCCAAGGTACGCCTCCCCCTCCTGTATGTTGCTTGGTCGCCCCCCTTCGATGGGTACCTTGATGGTCACAGGGTAGTACCCCGATACCCAGGCAAAGTCGCACCTCTAGTTGTCTTGTTGGTGGACCTCGCCGGCGGGCATGGAGCGTTTTTCTGAATAAATTGCAGGAGGATGAGAAGGATGTATTAAAGAAAAGAAAGAAAAGAAGAACATATTCGTACCATCTAGGGGACGCAAACGAGGTAGAAGACATAATCACAACTGGGCTTTCCAACGACTGAGACGAGAACCATGCACTGTTGGCGGGACGCAACCTGGTCCTTAGTCAGTGTGCGAGGGAGAGGCCGACCTGGGCTGTCAATCCTGTTTGCTGCGTCCGTCAGGCGCCCCTCTCCGAGGATCAGGGCCGTGTACAGTACGCTCATGTCCAGGTAAGGGTGCGGGAGGGTGCGGTTTCGAGCCTGCGAAAGCTCTGGTCAGGGGGCTTGCCGCTACCCCAACCGCTGCCCTTCCAGGGCCGTGTAGGTGGACTACCAGCTATAGCAGTCAGTGGGAGTAGGCGGCGGGCAGGTGGACAACGCCTGCGGGCACGACCCAGTGAGAGGCTGGTTGCTAAAGTATGGGAGAGGGCTGGTGGGGAAAAAGGAGGCTTCCTATCGGCGCGGGAGGGCAAGGTGCCAGCAGACCTCGGGACGAGGCGCCGACATCAAAGGTGCTCGCTGATAAGCCATCGTGATCACCGGGTGTGATACGATCCCACGGGCCAACCGGGCTACCAGGACCATTTCCGGTCCCACCAGCGCTTTTGCGTCCCCATGCGGTACCACACGGAAACTAGTCCGTGTGGATTCCAATCCCCTGCCATGCCTAGAGGCATTCGATAAGCAACGCTGACTGAAATCTGCGAAAATGTTGGTCTTTGCATGCCGAAGGGGAGGCACAACAGATCGGCGAAGGAGTGAAAGGCGGAATTAGTGGATGCTTCCGGTATATGGTCGAAGCGTTGGAGACTCAGAGGTACCCAGGATCATCGTTTCAGCTCTGTGCTGTGTGCAGTTTCTGAAAAATTGATTGAACCAAACAACGAGATCAAACGCGCCTACGAATGGAAGAGACACTGCGTTGCGACGATGTCCATGTAATTTTTCCCTTCGGAACAGCTGGATCATTGTACATACACCGTTGAGCTCGGAATCAGGAGCATATATACTTACAATCGACATCTGAGGTTTGTTCCGAAGCACCATGCTCCACCGGGGAATGCGACGATAGACGGAGGGTGCACGGGTATCGCTGCGATGCAAATGCATAGCCTTGGACACGGTGCGAAAGGGGATTTACCGTTGTGCATATAGCCGCATGTCACGGTGAGAAGAGCAGGTTAGAGTTGAAACGACGCTGAACACAAACGTGCGCGAGAGCAAGGAAGAGCTAGGGAATCGATGGGGGACGACGGGGCTGAACTACCCGTCTGGCTCAATCCAACCACCCCCTACGTTCTCTACCTAATTATCGATGTCCGCAACCCAGACTGATGGGGCACGAACAACCTCGACCATAGCCCCATGCACCTGACCCGACAACATGAAATGCGGTGGAGAACTCACCAGCACCATTGCATAGAGAGGGTCAACGGTTGGGCCTTTCCTGCGCAGGTGATTTATTCATTTGGGGAGACGCGGATGGAAGCCCATCTGCGAGGAAATGCGGCGATGGGGATGAGTCGCCTTCCCCCTCAAAATGTTGTTTGGCAGTGTTGAATTCAAAAGGTTTTGCTTGCCTTTTATATCCGCGACGACGAGGGAGCCGACGTTCAAAGGGAAACGACAATCAAACATGGCAGATGAAGGGAGTCTCATTTCACGCAGATCGAAGCGGAGTACGGCCGGGAATCGGTGCGCGTCTTGTTAGGCATCCTCTCGTCGCCAACGGTACACTGACCGCTGCCAGGATGGAGCTGGCGTTGGCTGAGCTCGCACTCGAGGAACCACAGGACCCCGAGGAAGATATTGATTTTATTGTCGACAAGGGTACGTTTTTTTTGTCCCCCATTCACACCACATCTCTTCTGGTTTAAGTGACATTGACGCTATAGAGGAGGAGGACGTCTTTGAATCGGATTTCGCGAGCACGGACGAAGAGGCGGCGCGAGAGGACGTCGATGAGGAGGATAGAGCGGTGAGGGAAGAGGAACGGAGGGAGCGCAAGGTGCGTGCCGCCTTTCC
Organism: Boletus rubroflammeus; assembly: GCA_038090375.1. NCBI lineage: Eukaryota > Fungi > Basidiomycota > Agaricomycetes > Boletales > Boletaceae > Boletus > Boletus rubroflammeus. The sequence goes on along the minus strand of JBBPMQ010000550.1, from coordinate 929 downwards.
ATTCTTTGTGGCTTCGAGAACAAGACATAACCCACCCCTCTTTCTCCTCACTCTTTCTGCTCAGACCGCGCGCGCGCGCGTTGAAAAAGCCACCGCGGCAGCCCACGCACGCCAGCGGGTGACTTTCAATCCCGAAGCAACATCCTCGCAACCGAAATCAAAGCTAACCCAAAAATCCAAACGCCGCGTCTCCCTTGGTGTCGTCGTGAATGCGGAAACAGGCGAAGTGATCGAGGGCGGTACGGGGACGGTGGGCGTCAAGAGACACAGTCAGAGGCGACATACGGTCATGAATACCTCGGCGACTGTGAATCGTATCAAGGATGCCGAGGAGAAGCGGGTGCGTCGTGGTTTCTCGTACCGCTGGCGTCTGTGTCTCGCTCATGGGACCGTCGCATACAGGCTGCGATTCCAAAGAAGACAAAGATGGCCACTCGATTACCGACACAAGACGAACTTATCGCACGGGCACTCGACACCGAAGAGGGAAACATTACGGAACACAGAGATTACCTCCATCTCGAAGAAGAGAAACGCGCCAAGGCGCGCGTGGTGAAACAAGCGATCGAAGGCCCCGTTCTGCGATGGATCAGCAAGAAGGAAACCATCCAGGTGGAAGTCCAACCACCCCCACCTCCGCCCCCAACGACGACAGCGATGAGCGCCGATATGTATGCCAAGTACAGTTTTGTGTATACGTCTGGCGTCGGGACAGGTACGGTAGGGAGTCAGGCGTATAGTACGCCATTTTATGCGTATATGCCCCTCACAGCTCAGAGCGCGGCGTCGAAACCGCAAGAAGCGTCCGCATGTACACCAGCGACGGCATCGTCGTCGTATTCGAACGGGAATCCAGAGGTGTCTTCTGCAGGCCCATCGTCAGCCACCCCTTCCTCGAACGTCCAGGATCCCGTTGCTCCCGCTGCGCG
>JBBPMQ010000549.1:0-12947 GCA_038090375.1 Boletus rubroflammeus | reverse complement strand
TGGGGGGGGGGGGGGGGGGGGGGGGGGGGGGGGGGGGGGGGGGGGGGGGGGGGGGGGGGGGGGGGGGGGGGGGGGGGGAAGTACGTACTAAAAGTTTCCAATCTCACCAAGCAACGTCCCAGCGGCTGTGATTGCAAAGCCAACCCAAACACCCCAGACCAAACCACAGACGATGGCCAAGATTTCGTGACCAAAGAGCTATGGGACAAGTTGAGCGAGAGACAGAGATAGGGGGTGATGTGGAGACGGACTGGGGGGAAAGAGATGACGAAGAAGATGGCGATTGGTATGAGCCAACCAAAGGTCATGCTGTTACGAGCAAGGGGTGGTGAGATGATGATGCCAGCGTAGGACTTTTTACGCACCCATGCATCCAATTAGCGTAAGGCTGTATGGCGCGCACGATCTGGTCATGATAAAAGATGAAGAGGGCGCCGATGGCGATGACGACGATGCCGACGGCGTAATAGACTGTAGAGGGTGAGCGGGCGGGAGGCAAGGACGGGGAAAGGAGGGACGGACTGAGGTACTTCTTGGTCAACAATTTGTGCCTCTGAAACATGGCGCGGTAGTTGAACATGGTCTTTTGTTTGAGGGCCTCGATCTCGCTGGGTGTTGGACTCGGCGTCCTGGCGGTTGCACGGGCATCGCTGGCGACGGAATTGTAGGGGGCGGGGGAGGGACTCAAGTAGCCTGGATAGGCGCTCATGATGTTAAAAGAGAGGGAAGAACCGGCTTCGGAATAGTTGCGAAAATATATTGACAAGTGGTACTAGTAGTGGGTTTGGAACACAAAACGTGAGACAGTGCCAAGCAATGCCCGTACTGCCAAAAAAAAAACACTTGGGGGCCGAACATCGCCTTTGACGACTACCTCGATCGCACCTGCAACTCGAGGCCGCTAGCGAGCCCTTTGACGTCAATGCAGTCACGCGACTCCACCAGGCTTGTCAGCGCGCCTTTCAAGACACCGCCGACGCCTCCGAGAGGGGACGGCTGAAGACCATGTCTAAAGTGCGAGACCTTCACGACCGATGGCACTGCCTACAAATGGGTCTGTGAGAGGCACTAGCAGTGGTGACGTCGTTGGCTGTCCTCGACGCTTGTGTACTGGAGGATCGCTACGCTGACAAGACTTGTAGCAGACACATCTTGCCACTGGCAACAATAACTGTGAGCGCGGACTGCGGACTCTTTGCGGCGGCCAAGCTAAATGAAATAGCGATATGATACAAAGAGGATACGCTAGTATAGTAGAAATGAAACGGTCAAGTGGTACAAAGGCGTAATTGTCCGCATAACCGGACCAACGGCTTGATGTCTCTCGTACGGCCACGATCACATTCCTCGTCGCTCCGAATCTCGTCGTCGTCGTCGTCAGAGGGGTAGTAGTATGGATCGGAATCGGACTCGTCACAGTCCGAATCCTCGTCCGAGTCGTCGTCCTCGTCCGTTGGACATGGAGATGCGTCTTGGGAACAGCGGGCGGGTAGGTACCAGGTACGATACCAGCGGCCCAAGAAGACCTTTATGTCTGTGGAGAGCCCGAGGTACTCGACATTGCGGGCGAGACCCTCCCAGTGGATGTCACCCTTGTCAAGGGCGTTTTCGATATGGTCGGTGTTGCCAAAGTACATCCAGTGGAAGAGTGGGTGTATGGAGGACGGGTCTGGGACTGGGAGGAAGACGACGGGATGGGACGGTGGAGAGGGGAGTAGATGTGGTAAACGGTTTCGGGGGACGGATGGGGGAAAGCGAGAGGCGGATAGTTTTTGGATGAGGTCAATGGAGGAGGCGCCGGTGAAGAGCCCTCTGAGGCAGAGGGACTTGGCGGACAGGTACTCTCTGTGCAACTGAGGGAGGTCAATGATGGCGTGAGGGGGGATGATAATTTAAAGTACGTACTCGAAGAGTGATGGTAAGGGAACGGCGGGGTACTGGGATGACTATAAGTGGGGTGTGAGGATGGGAAGAAGGGAGTAAGGAGAGGGAACATACGTATGGTGCAGTTTGCGGTCTCTGGCTTGTTCCAGTAATGTGGGGCAAGATGATGGAGGTGAGCCATGATTGACGAGATGGGGCCAATCTGAGGAAATTCGACATCTTTTAAAGTCGCTAGTCAATGATCGGCTCGGTGGCAGTAGGCTCGGTTCGGCTCGGTTAGTCTTGTTTTGACTATTGCTACCGAGCACGTGACTACCCGACAGTCGGTAGCAATTGCGGTCGGTGGCAGTAGGCTCGGTGGTATTAGCACGAACAAGCCGCGGTGGATTTATGCTTTCAAATCATTTCATATTCTCACCACCGGACAGATAGGGGTCGATTGGTCCCGGAGACTCAGATCAAGAGAGATATGTATACGATTAGAAAAAAAAAAAAAAAAATATCGTCAGGTCACCGACCCACAGGAGGAAACACGAAACCCTTGTTTCCAATCGGACTCCACCCCTCCGTCCGCTCATCCGCGCGAATGAGACTCGCAATGCTCGCAGTATGCCTATGCATCCGCACCGATTTCTTCGTCGACTGTACTGCGTACTGTTGCTGTTGCTGCTGCTGCACCCCCGCAAGATTCGGATTCGGCGAACGATACAAGATGGGGTGATGGTCCTGCTCGCCTTCGTCCGACAGATCCGCCGACTCGGCCGTGTCGCTCGCAAATTCGTCTGCGCCGATGACGGGACGCCGGGCCTCGAGATCGTACTGCTCGTACTTGGACCGCCCGCCGTGTCCACCAGACGCACGGAGCTCGTCGGGCATGAAGAGGTAAAAGAAGGCGGTGGCGAGACATGCCCCCCCGACCACGTCGATGAGGTAGTGGTGTGTGAGGTACATGGTGCTCCAGTACAGGACGCCGACGTAGGTCCACACGTACCGGGGGGTGCCGTCCCAAAAGTGGGTGATGAAGAGTGCCCCGAGGGTTGCCCAGCCTGCGTGGAGGCTTGGGAATGCGCCAAAGACGAGGGGGGAGTTTGAAAAGGTTGTTTGGTACACGTCCCCCCCAAAGAGGGCGTCGATGCGGGCGAGGCCCCCGGGGGAGCCAGGGACGTCGTAGGTGGCGGGGGTGAGACCGTAGATGACTTCGTACCAGGGGGCAGCGCAGGGGACGAGGATTTGTACGAGTACTGCGGTGAGGTTCATGTAGCCAAATGTCTTGGCCCATGTCTTGAGGGCGAGAGGGGGGCGGAAGAGCCAGAGGGAGAGGGAGAGGACGAGTGGATAGGTGTAGTGGATGACGCCGTAGGGGAGCCAGGCGATGATGTCGAGGACGGGGTGCGTGAAACGGGTGAGGATGTCGGAAATGTTGGCACCGTAGAGGACGGACTCGAGAGTGGGGAGGAGGACGACGTGGACGGCGGGGCGGAGATCGGAGGGTATGAAGCGGTTGGTATAGAATGCGAGGAGCCAGGCAAATACGGGTGTCGCTGGGACGAAGAACTGGGAGGTGAATGGGATGAGGAGGGCGACGGCGTAGAGGACGGGAATGAAGAGCTTTGAGGGAAATGAGGGCACCTCCATGATGGTGAGCCAGAATACGGCGAGGATGACGTGGAGGATGTAGACGGCATCTGACTTTGCGAACGGGCGCGCTTGGAGACGTGCGATCGTAGCTGCGGGGGAAAAAGACTTGTCGAGACGACCGACCGCGGCCGAAAACGCGGTGAAGAGCGTCATCCGAGTCGTGCAAGAAAGCGAACGTCGTCGTGCGTGTGGTCCAAGATTAGCCGGTTCCCACACACGCCCAATGCCCATGTCCATCCTCAAGCGAACCAGCCTTCTCGCCGACCTTTACGTCGCACTCCAGCTCGCCTTTTGGCCCACACTTTGTCGCATATGGACCTCCCCCTTTCTCCTCCTCAACCCGACAGCGGTCTCGCGCATATTCATGTCCCATGTCTGGACTGCCTTTGGCCCCAGCGTGGATGAGAACAACGCCAGACTAAAGACCTCGCTCATCACCCCGAACGCATACGGCGTCGTTCTCGACCTCGGCGCAGGTAAGCCCTCACCCCCCTCCCCTCTCCACTCCCCTCCCCACACCACCCCAAGGGCACGGCCACACCGCCAAATACCTAGATACCACCCGCGTCTCGAAATACGTCGCCCTCGAACCCAACGTCCTCATGCACGACGAAATTAGACGCACCGCAGACGCAGCCGGGTTCACAGAGTCATCCGGCACCCTCGTCCTCCTCCCTTGTGGCGCCGAGGACACGACCGCCATCCTCTCCTCTCTGGGCGGCTATCAACCCGTCGATACGATCGTGTCTGTGCTAACGCTCTGTTCGGTGCCAGAGCCTCAGGAGACCATCAGGTCGCTGGCTGCAGAGGTCCTCAAGCCGGGTGGGCAGGTCCTCTTCTTTGAACACGTTCAGAATCCACAGCCACATATTGCTTGGTGGCAGGCGTTGTGGTCGCCACTTTGGGCATTGGCGTTTGATGGCTGCATGATGGATCGTCCCACTCACTTGTGGATACAGCAAGTCGGTGGATGGGCCAGCGAAGAAGTGATATCTGTGGACGATGAAGACGAGGAACATCTATTCTGCCATCGTGTGGGTAAATTTGTCAAGGCTACGTGACACTTTCTCCGTGTGTGCATGTCGATTCCGTTTATGCTTTTCAGTATACTGCACCATCCAACTCTCAAGTACCACTCGTTCACGAGTGCTGTTCATGCCCTTATGTCGTAGAGTCTCGATATCCAATTCTAGTATACGTCAAACTACTGAGAGGAAACGTTTGGACCGCCTCGTTCGATCGATCGAGGACTGTATTATCGACCGCATCCAAGGTACTCCTAAGCATGTTATTCAATGCGGCTGGTTGGGCCCCCTTTTCTTTTGACATTTATACTCGGAAGCCTATGTCTCACTTCCGTCATGGCTCACTCCACCAGGTGCGCTCGTGATCCTCGCTTCGATGAATAGGGGTCTCTTATCCCCTCCCCCCAGTAGACCCCAGCAGTTTGAAACGCTGCAGCTCCACGCTGGTCAAACACCCGACCCCGCCACAAACGCTCGTGCAGTTCCCATTTATGCCACGACCAGTTTCGTGTTCAACGATTCGGCGGTAAGCTGGGTAGCGTCCACGACGAGAGGCACCGACGCTGACAATACTTACCCGTTCCGTAGCACGCGGCGGACATTTTCGCTTTGAGGTACGTTGATCAAGGGCCACACCACCGTATCCTGACCGGACTCGTTCGACAGAACGGTTGCGCACGCTTATTCTCGCATTAGCAATCCCACCGTCGTGCGTTGCCCAATGTTCCCATTTGACGGGGTTCTGTGACGCACACCTTTTTTTTTTTTTTGCAGGACGTGTTCGAGAAGCGCATGGCAGCACTCGAGGGCGGTATAGCAGCCGTCGCGACGGCCTCTGGCCAAGCCGCTCAATTTTTGGCCATATCCACAATCGCCAGCGCGGGCGATAACATCGTCTCTACGTAAGCAGTTTTGTCCTAAAATTTAGATGCTTGAGACCGCTCAACACAGCGGATAGGTCTTATCTCTATGGAGGGGTACGTCGATATCTTTTTCGTATGACTCGAATCGCCCTGATTCATGTTCTCTTTGAAAGACGTATAACCAATTCAAAGGTATATGGGATCGAATTGAGCCCTCTGAACGAGTCGCTGAAAGCTTTCCCGGCAGTTACCTTTAAAAAATATGGTATCGGTGTCAAGTTCGTCAACGGAGACGACCCTGCAGACTTTGCTGCAGTCATCGATGACAAGACAAAGGCGATCTTTGTCGAGAGTATTGGTAACCCCAAGTATAACGTTGCCCCGATACCAGAGCTCGCCAACGTGGGTTGCCTACAAATCTTGAAATATGAATGCCAATGACAATTGGAGATGCTGTGCATCAGGTCGCCCATGAGAATGGTATCCCGTTGATCGTCGATAACACATTCGGGATGGGAGGATATCTCATCCGGCCAATTTCCATGGGCGCGGATATCGTCTGTCCGTAAATTCATTGCCATCGGTGATCAGTCCTTGATATCCCCCTGTAGTGCACAGCGCCACCAAGTGGATCGGAGGTCACGGAACCACGATTGCCGGCGTCGTGGTTGACTCTGGTACGATGATCGCGGCTCACTCTGGATCGTCAACTCATATGAATGACAGGCAAGTTTGACTGGACCCGCAGTGGCAAATTTCCTTCGTTTACGTCCCCGTCGGAGGGGTATCACGGGCTTCAGTTCAGTCAAACTTTCGGACCTATGGCTTTTGCAGTGAAGCTCCGGGTGGAGTTCATGCGTGACATTGGGCCGGCGTTGAATCCCTTTGGCGCCTTCCTTCTCATCCAAGGTCTCGAGACCCTGAGCCTGCGCGCTCAGAGACACTGCGATAATGCGCTTTCCCTGGCAAGGTGACGTCTCTTTTCCTTTATCGTATCCTCATCGGGATCCAACGTCGAGTCGTCAATCGTAGATGGCTCCACAAACACCCCAAGGTCGTATGGGTGTCGTATCCCGGATTGACCGACCACAAGTATCACGAAGAGGCAAAGAGGCTGTTGCGCCACAACACGTTTGGCGGCGTGTTGAGCTTTGGCGTCGAGGGCGACATCGACGTCGCGCGTAAACTCGTGGACAGCCTCGAATTGGCGAGCAACCTCGCGAACGTGGGGGACGCCAAGACACTCGTGATTCACCCTGCGTCGACGACGCATTCGCAGTTGACGGAAGAGGAGCAGGTGGCGACGGGGGTGACGAAGGATCTGATCCGGGTGCGTGGTACTATGTACCTTTTTTTGGGAATGACGGTCGTTGACGTCTTGCCACGTCTTTTAGATCGCGGTCGGGATTGAACATATTGACGATATTATTGCGGATTTCGAGCAGGCGTTGGAGACTGTGCCTCGATGAGCTGTAGATATTGACGTGTCTGTACTATGAACTTGCCGAAATCGCACCTTGTGCTGCAGGTAAGATCGAAAAGGGTGTAAGAGTTGCGATGATCGTTATCCAAAGCTCCACTGATCGAGGATGTGGTTCCGAGGACGATGGCAGCCATTAATTGCGATCTCTTGAACGTCTTGGAGACGTCTCGTTGTTAGATCGCAGTTGACTTTGAATATTTTGGGCAGACTCATCTCTTCATCCGGGCACATGACACGTAGTACGTTACTACCAAGCGCAATTTCGACGCCTACCCAATCCTGAACAAGCGATAAGAAGCACGCGCTCGTCGATGAATCACCCGACCTGGCCAGACAATGTCCCGCTCTTTTTTTACAAGTAATAATATGGCGTGATTACGTGCAATTAAACGGAACAAAAGGCGCCATTTAAACATGTACATCACGTTTATATAGACCGACTGGGGCATCAGCCAGGGCTCGCCCCCTCCTTATCTCAATCCCTGAACGTGATGGCCGCCGATCCCAACAGGTGAGCGTTGCTGTAACCCGGTAGGACATGCAAACTAATTCCCGTCCGTGACGACGACTCAGACCACTCGAATTTGAAACCCTGCAGCTCCATGCTGGTCAGGTGCCCGATCCCACCACCAAGGCGCGCGCAGTCCCCATCTACGCCTCGACCAGTTTCGTCTTTAACGATTCCGCGGTAAGTTTGCACGTCGTTCCTTCCGTTTTCGGAAGCGACGAGTTTTTTTTACGAACCGTATCCCACTTGAGTAGCACGGCGCCGATCTCTTTGGTCTGAGGTGAGGTCGAAAACGCCGCCGTTCTGTTCCCGGGACGCACAGCGTTCTTCCGAGTCAGCAGGCTGACTGCCACCCACCCCTCGCAGAACGTTTGGTCACATCTACTCCCGCATCGGGAACCCCACAGTCGTGCGTCTATATTTACCTGTGCCCCCCACTCAGCGTCCTGTGTGACGTGTCTATTCTTTTTGTGTGTGTGTGTGTGTGTGTGTGCAGGACGTCTTCGAGAACCGGATCGCAGCGCTCGAGGGTGGAGCGGCTGCAGTAGCGACGGCGTCCGGTCAATCTGCGCAGTTCCTGACTATTTCCACAATCGCAGATTCGGGAGATAACATCGTGTCGACGTAAGTCCTCGTACTGTCCACGCGTCGCAACCGCTTCGCTGAATGCGTGTCGGTGCGTACTATAGGTCATACCTCTACGGCGGGGTACGCATCGCATTTCATCTGCCTTTGATCTGACCCGTCCTGATCATGTCCTCATTTAGACATACAACCAGTTCAAAGGTTCGATTCATCCGTCCATCTGAGACGTGTTGTTATAGATTGTCCCCGCAGTGACGTTCAAGAAATTTGGCATCGGCGTCAAGTTTGTCAACGGAGATGACCCCAAGGACTTTGAAGCAGCTATTGACGAGAGGACGAAAGCGATCTTTGTCGAGAGTATCGGTAACCCCAAATACAACGTTGCCCCGATGCCAGAACTTGCCAAGGTAGGCAGAACCGTACTACATCCGTTGGCAATGTCACTTTATGGTGGTACACATCAGATTGCCCACGACAACGGCATCCCGTTAATTGTCGACAATACCTTTGGAATGGGAGGATACCTCCTCCGCCCAATCTCTCTTGGCGCGGATATCGTCTGTTGGTCAACTCATTGTGGGAATATGTGTATTTCCTTGACATTTCCTTAGTACACAGTGCCACCAAATGGATCGGAGGTCACGGTACCACGATCGCGGGTGTCGTCGTTGACTCTGGTATGTATATATTCTTTGACCCATTGGCAACTTGACCGACTCTCACGACAGGCAAGTTTGACTGGACTCGTAGTGGCAAATTCCCTTCGTTCACGTCCCCTTCGGAGGGTTATCACGGACTGGTCTTCAGTGAAACGTTTGGATCGATCGCGTTTGCAGTGAAGCTTCGCGTAGAACTCTTGCGCGACATCGGGCCCGCGTTGAACCCCTTTGGAGCCTTCCTCATCATCCAAGGTCTCGAAACACTCAGTCTGCGCGGTCAGAGACACTGTGATAACGCGTTAGCGCTAGCGACGTACGTCGCCCATTCTTCCTACGTTCATCCAAACGTTTCGGCTCACTCAAAACCATGACACCCACTCCTCTATAGCTGGCTCGAAAACCACCCCAAAGTCGCATGGGTCTCGTATCTGGGCCTCAAGTCACACCCTTACCACGAACGCGCCCAGAAACTGCTCCGCCCTAATGCGTACGGCGGCGTGTTGAGCTTTGGTATCAAGGGCGACCATAGCGTTGCGAGCAAGACGGTGGACGCGCTCCGACTTGCGAGCAACCTCGCCAACGTGGGCGATGCCAAGACCCTCGTGATCCATCCTGCGACGACGACGCACGAGCAATTGAGCGAGGAAGAGAAACTGACGACGGGCGTGACGCCAGATCTGATTCGGGTGCGTGTCATTTTGCTCGTGACGGGGGGGGGCTGGAGGATCTCAGATCTGACGTGTCCATTCACACACTATCACACACTATCACTTGGCATTGGGATGGATGTCACGGCAGGTCGCGGTCGGAATCGAACACATCAACGATATCGTTGCGGACTTTGAGCAGGCGCTGAATACCCTGCCTTGAATGTCAATGTAATCGTTCCGAGTTCTCGGACAAGTTTCTTTTTTTTTTCTTGGTGCGAGTATAAATATGTGATGTTGTAGGAGCGGGTTCAATACCCTCTGTCACAGTCCTGGTTGTCTGTGATATCATCGATTCCCCTGTTGTGTTGGCAGCTACGTTACGTCGACGAATGTACAGTTGCGGACACGCAAAGTCAACCAAGTTTGTATTAGGCAAATGGGAGTTTTTTTAGGACAAACTGAGAGTGGATTTGGACTCGGACAGTGGAAAGGAGCCTAAAAACAGTGGTCCGAAGTTTTTCCCACGACATTTTTTGTGCGCCAAAATTTTGGCCGATTTCCAAAACATTGTGTACCCCTTTTGGGCACCAATATATTACATGATCATGCCAGCATAGATAGCCTCGATTGCCATCATTGCCCGCTGAGAAACTGCCCGGTGTTGTTTCTGCTTGCGTACTGCCCACTCTGCTGCCTTCCCACTCAATCCCAAACGATAAGCACTCATGAATCGGAATGATCTGTTGATGCAGTGCCGGTAACCGATGTTGGTTTCGCAGTCCACTTGTGTTTTTTGTCTTTTTCTTTGGTCGACCTCCAGGCATGGTAAGGATTGCTGATCAATCAGTAGTGGTGTTCAGTCCTTATTTCCCCCCTTTCTGACAACTCCGACACATATTTTCTTTACAGAATCATTCACAACTCAGCGAAAGGAGTCGTTTGCATATTTTTCGGGATTTTTAGCGATTTTTTTCGTGTCGCGCCAAAATTTCGGGGGCAAATTTACTTGCATTCAAGAATGTCAAAAATCGGGTCGTGCAGTCACCTTACATGCACTCTTAGTAGCATAAATACATGGTTTCCAATAGCTATCATTGTGTTGTGGTGTCGTAAAAACTCATTGAGTATATTGGTTGACTTTGCGTGTCCGCAACTGTATTTCACTGGGACGATGACGAAAGCGGGGTTCCGAGGGTGTTCGTAAAAACGGTGTCATGCCAGTGCGCTCGAGCTTGAACAGCGGACAATCATGAATTATGACCAAGGTCGACAACGTAAAGTCGGTTCACTTCAAGCACGCAAAGAATTGCTCGTATCCAGTACATGGTAAACATAACAGCATGTGCGAAAAACACACATGTACGCACCGGAAAGTAAAACTTCTAGGCACCAATATGTATGTAGAGGATCCGTTGATCCCAGGGTACGTCGCTTGAATGAAGACTCCTTATTGTCCTGTGCAACGCTAGAGCCGCCCGAGTATGATCAAGACGACCAGCCTCATCCACCAAATTGTCATAAAACCTCGACGTGATCTCGTTTGTGTGCTCATCATCCACAGCCCACATCGTCCCAATCACCGAACGGAACCCGGCGAACTGCATTGCCGCAGCAAGATGGATCACCTCATCTGGACCCTCCTCGTCTCCGACAGTGGTATGACAAGCAGACAGATACGCAAACTTGGCGTTCTGCAACTCGTATTGCATGATGTCTTCGATCCTCAACCGTCCGTCACCCAATGCAAACCCGGACTCGAACGGCTGCTTCCGATCGGGGATCCCGTGACAAGCAAGGTGAACAAACGCGTTCTTCTTCAATTCTTCACCAACCTTGGCGATGTTGGCGTCCAGGTCTTGAACGCAAGTAAGCGTTGCGACAGACTCGACACGTTGTGATATGCTGGACAGCTCAGTGTTCACTGAAGCGAGTGTATTCTGTCCCGGAGCCTGCGCCTGCCCTACGATCAAAAAACGACCCGGATGCTGTTCCATTGGTGGATCCAAAGGCATTTTTTCTCGAGCACGAATGAGAGCTGTCAATGTTGGTGTATAGGAAGAAATATAAAGGTTCGAGAGCATCGGTTGGCCCTTCCTAAACGAGCCGGCAGCATGCAATGGGAGAAGAGAGAACTCGGCGGTCGGGCACCACCAGATGCGCGATCGAGGGGGACAGGAATCCTGAAGGATTTTCACAATTGGGAACACAATCATGTCCCAGAGCTTTCGTAGAAACACCAAAATTTCCTTCGTCATATCCATAGACTTGCCGCGATGGATCAGAGAACGAAGTTCTAATGATAGATCAGAGACGCCGGCTTTCGTGATGTCAAGAGCAACGTGGACGGGATCTTGGTCAGATAGAAGTACCAGCGCATCGCAGCTGTATTGGCTGGCATTTACAATGATGACCGGTCCACTCACAGCTGCCACCTGGAGATCCGAGAAGAGTGGGGGCTGGAGGAAGCGAGAGAGGCCAGGTAGCTTGTGAATCTCAGCTACGATATGCTGCAATTGCAGATTGAGATGCCACGCCTCATTGTGCTGAGAGTCAGCACTGGGAGGGCCATCAAACACACTGCGAAGGAAGGAGGCCACCTGGGTGAACTTGTCTGCCAATTCCTTGCCCGTGTCACCAGATGCTACCACATCGTCAAGAGGCGAGCGAAGGCGGATTAACTGACTCCAGAAGACACCACGACCTTGTTCTAGGAGCTCAATTGCATTGATGGGATTGTCATATCGAAGACAGGCAGAAAACGCGTCGACCGCTAGAGATGTCATGAGCTGTTTGAGTAGTGCAAGATTCTGAGGGACAGATGGCAGAGTGGCCAGATGGTGGACACTGAGGCGCAAAAATGTTTGGTAAGCCAGAACCGTGGTACTGTGTTGGCACTCTTCGGCCTTCTTGATCCATTTTTTGGCACATTCAAGATCAGCAGGAGACACTGTCCGAGAGACATTGGAGAGTTGGGAATATATATTGAATGTTTCTTGGAGGTCACTGATGGCATGTGTGCCTGAGTGCCTGAATCGAACATGGAGGTAGTGAGCAATACTGGCCAAGGACGAAGCTCGATTAGGATGGCCGTGGGGGCGAAGGTCCAATGCACTACGCTCGAGGGCAAGTGCCTCGTTGAGGTCAGAGAGCCTTCCGAGCTGGTTGAAACGGCCATAAAGGGAATGTGCGATGCTGGCCAATGAGTAGGCTCGATCAGGATGCCCCTGCGGGCGAAGTTCCAACGCACTGCGTTCGAGGGCAAGCGCCTCGTCGAGGTCAGAGAGCCTTCCGAGCTGCTTGAAATGGCTATGGAGGTAATTTGCGATATTGCCCAGTGAATGGGATCGAAGAGGATGCCCCTGCGGGCGAAGTTCCAATGCACTGCGTTGGAGGGCAAGCGCCTCCTCGAGGTCAGACAGCCTTCCGAGCTGCTTGAAACGGTCATGGAGGTAACTTGCAATGCTGTCCAGTGAAGTGGCTCGATGAGGATGCCCCTGGGGGCGAAGCTCCAATGCACTACGCCCGAGGGCAAGTGCCTCGTCCAGGTCAGACAACCTTCCGAGCTGGTTGAAACGGACAGAGAGGTAATTCGCGATGTTGCCCAGCGAATGGGCTCGATCAGGATGTCCCTGCGGGTGAAGTTCCAATGCAC
>JBBPMQ010000548.1:0-14956 GCA_038090375.1 Boletus rubroflammeus | reverse complement strand
GGGGAGCAGCTGTGAGGAAGGCAGCGATTTCTTCGTCAAGATGGACAGGAGGAGGAAGATCTCCATCCTTGGGTGGTCCCATGAAGGGAAACTTCTCTACGAGAGGGGGGAGGTTGGGGGCGCTGGCATAAGTGGCATAGGTGGGGGTGGGGTGTGCAACAGGGAATCCAGGCCAGTTAGGGTAACTGGGGTCTGGGCCAGTGACAGTGAGGGGAACAAGTGAAGGGAGGTGGGCAGCTGGTGAGGTCAGGAGCCAGGGGACAGGGGTTCTCCACCTGTCATGGTTGGGGGTGGGAGCGAAGGCATTGGGCGAGGATGGGAGAGGGAAGTTGTCATGCTCATTTGGAGCAATGTCCGACACAATGTGGGAGTCGACCCACCTGATGATGAGGTGACCGACAAGGTCAATTCGAAGTATGAATAATACTAATACCCAAACAAGAGAAGGGTGATGAGGGTAGTCCAGAGGAAGACTGTGAGGACGATATCCATGGTGGAGTGGGGGTTTTGACACCAAAGGGTTCTGGTTATATATTGTCAGTTCGAACTCAGCAGCTCTGATCGGCAGTGTTGTTATGAAACAGACTTACTTTACACTTCATCGTACATTTCTATGCTTTAAAACTTTTACTTTACATTAATCTTTTCAACAACATGTGACCTGACTGTACACCAAACACATGTCATTAGTTATCCTTGCTTCCTTTCTTCTTTTTCTCAGCATCAAGGAACCACTCCCATGAGACACTTTCTTTCTTACCTTTCTTAGCCTTACACTCCCAGACACAGCTTGGTCTGTGCACACTGCTTACAGGTATATAAGCTAGACACATTGCGACTGCTATGGAAGTCTAATCCACTGCCCTAAAAAGCAGGGGTTCCGCTCACTCTTCTCCCCCCTTTCTCCTCATCCTGCAGGACAACATATTTGGATGTCATTGGCTTAAGATTATCAGAAGATCCACCTACAGTGGGCATCTCATCGTACACACGTGCGTGGTTCGACATTGAGGTGTAAGCAGCAGTGAGCATAGCTCTAAGTGTGTAACAGGTGTCATAAGCAGTGTTGGACTTCCAATTCCTTCTGGGGTGAATCACAGCGGGTGATTCTGGTGAGAGAGGTGTGACCATGGGAAACTGCAGTTAAGTGATCCCAGTCACTTCTGAGGTGCACCACAACAGGTGGTTCTGATGAGCGAGAGAGGTTTGATGGTGGGAAACCGCAATGAAGTGGTTCCATTGAGGGATAGTGAGGGATGTTGGGGTAGAAACAGTTTGAAGAGGATTGAAAAGGACAGGGAGAAAGGGACCAAAGAAGAAATTTGTCTGGCAGATTTTCATTTCATGAAGCCATGGCCATAGCCATGGGTCCTGGCCACTGACCAGGTCAAGGGCATTGGCCTTAGCTTAGCTGTGTGTGTCTCTGTGGGAGATTCTGGTTCGTTGGCTTCGCCTTTCCGAGGGAGAGTCTGAGAGAGCTTGGGAGAGTTTTTGAGTTTCGTTCTTGTTTCCAAGAGTATTCTGTTACTCTCATCTGTTAATCTTCATTATCTTCCACCTTGGTAGGCATTCATCCTTCACTTCATCCTGAAATGGGCAAAGAGCAGTCAATGCTCTAAGCAAACCAAACAACACAACTACTACTATGAGGAAAGGAATCTGGACTTGAGTAGGACTCTTTGGATGACAAAATCCAAGAGAACTAGACTGAGGAAATCCTCAGTGCTAGCCTCTGGGTTTATATAGCATTCTACATAGTGTGTACATGTTTGTACCCTATCTTAGATCTTAGTCTAGACTAGCGGTAATTAAATACGCATGTTGGAATGGAGGATAAGAAGCATAGTGGAGATGAACAACATGAGGATGCAACCTGTGCATCAAATGGAAGAGAAGAAAAGAAGTGGAAGCATACGGTGATTACTGTGGGAATAATTTAACTATAAAAGGAATAATTAAGGTACTCATCTACTCTACCAGTGTTAGCGACCTCAAATCTAAGAAAGACTTGGGACGTTTCACACCAGAAAGTGCTTATAGAGTAAAGGAAACTTGTTAAGAGGGAATCCCAACAAGAACTTGACTAGAGTTCTTGTGGTGCTCGATTCATACTACTTATACTATTCTACTGTATGTACATGTTTGTCTACTGGTCTGTGCGTCAAGTAGATAAGACATGACATCATAGATAAGAGATACGAGATAAGGGTCTAGGTCGTTCTAGCCCTTCGGTAATTAAATACATGAGGCGAGTCACGTGACTGGTCTAGGCCCTAGGTCACGTGATGAGTCCGAACAAAAGATAAGATCACGTGATGTGAAAGGTGCATGTGTTGTCACGTGACCGTGGAAAGTATCACGTGATTTGAAAAAAGAAAGATTAAGAAAATAGAGTTCGTAACAACCAGATGTTGTGTCCTTTGAGTGTAAACATCCTATGGGTTGAAGGCATAAAGGTAAAGGTCCCGTGATCTAGTCATGTGAGCGTGGAAAGATATAGGATGTCATGTGATCCGAGTCATGTGATTCCGATAAGATAAGATAAAGAATGTTACCCGTATAACCTGTTATGACTGTAACACATCCTATACTCCACCCTCTCTTCAACCTCGCATTAGCAACAAAATTCGTCCCCAAACTTTCAACTCTGCCTCCTAAGGGTAAGGCCCTATCTGGAGGGGAAAAATTCTGGTGGGAGAACCATGTGAGCTAACCAAATCCTCCCTGCACTTGTTAGGGAGGTAGTTTTTATAAAGTCAATTTTGGACTTCTTCAGGATCTGCCGGTGAGGCTTCTCTCTTCCTCAGGGAATGAGTAGGAGAGCATGCACCTATTCAGGGGTGATCTTTTGTTATAGATCCATAGTTTACCAAGTCATTTCGGACTTTTGGGCCTTTTATCAAGGTCATGCAGGACCATTCTCTTTCTCCTTGGTGGAGAATACGTGGACTCTATGTTGACCCCCTTTGTGGGACCAGGAGTGGTTTGCATCTTTACCTGTCATGCCTGACAATATGCTTCAGCGGCTGGCATGGTAGTTGTTGATGAGAGCTCAGTTGAGTCCACTGAGCTCTGTACATATCCAGGAGTTCACAACCAAATTCTCAGGTTGCCGTGGTCTCCGCAGTGGAAGAAACATTGGTGGGTGATGGTCCATTTCTTTCCATCATACTTTTTATACTCCACAACTGGAGGGCGATCACAGTGGTCACACTCCTCTTCGTCATTGAATTGGTGACACCAGGTCATGGTCTTGGTGGGGTCTGTAGTGTTGTCGAGAGGTCCTTGGGTCCAGGCAGCAATGCAAGGGGATACAAGCCAAAGTGGGCTTTGGTGTATGGGGCTAACAGTCATGTCATCGAGGTCTCTCTGTGAGAGAAAGACTGAGGAAGAGGGGGGGATCTCTTCCAGAGTCTGGGTATGTGGTTCCCTGGTTGAGGCAGGGTCCCAATTATGCCAGACAGCATAGGAAGATTGAGTCCAGGTGAATACCGTGAATTGAGCAGGTCAAAGTTAGAGACAAGCTAGGACTCATATCAACTCTATATATACTGCCTAAGGTGATTTAGGGCAGGAGCAACCAGATATGGTAATCTAAGTAAGAGCAGACAAGACATGTGTCAGGTGACAGGAATGGCATGTTGTGTACACGGTACCGTGACTCGATAGGCGGTGTCTAGTGAGGTTAAGTAATATAAGAGGCAATGCCTCAGGTGGATTAGGAATGGGAGAGAATGGATCAGCGAGGCTGTCCGGTGGGTATAGTTGGGACAGAGAGCTGTGCCTGGGGAGTCTAGGATCAATGAGGCAGTGGGTACTGCCATGGGTGGGGGCGGTGAGGAGGATAGCCATAAGGCTGTGTGGGTGGTGCGATAGCAATGCGAGGTACAATGGGGATCCAGGATTGACCATGAAGGTCCAGGCTTTAAGGGTCCCATGCTCATTGGAAGACGGCAAGGTAACAGGGTAGAGAAAAAAATGGACAGGTGTCTTGGCCAACTGTAACAGTACCCATGCCATTGAAATACAAACTCCTTTTGCTGGTCTTTCATAGCTATTGAGTCTTTTTCTGAGATGTTGCCAAAGGTGCTCAATAGGGTTGAGATCTGGTGACTGTGCTGGCCAGTCCAGGAGCCTAATCCCTTGAGATTTGAACCAGTTTTGAGCCCTTTTGGAGGTGTGTTTAAGGTCATTATCCTATTGAAAAATAGTGCTCTCCAGAATTATCCATGCTGGGAAGCAGATTGTTTTCTAGAATGGACACATACTGCTCAGTATCCATCCTCCCCTCCACCTCTGCAAGTATCCCCACTCCATGCACCCCCAAACCATCAAGGAACTTCACTGTTTCCTGAATCTCCTTGTTCTGTAAAGGCTCACCTCCCTTTTTTCCACACATACATCCTTCCATCTGACCCAATCCTATTGATCTTTGTCTCATCTGACCAAAAAACTCTGGTCCAGCCCTCCACAGTCCAGTTCTTGTACTTGAGAGCAAAGTCCAGCCTTCTCTTTCTATGCTTGGTAGACAAAAGAGGCTTCTTCTTCTTGACCACAGCCTTTAAAGATGCAGCCTTGAGAACATTGTGAACAGTTTGGGTGGAGATAGGAGAGGAAAGGGCAGGGTTGATGAGATGGGTGGCTTGGACAGCATTGTCAGCCTTTTCAGTGGTAATACTAGAGACAATTCTTTTTTTGTCAAGAGAAGAAAGCTTGGAAGGACGTCCTATAACTTGACGTTCTCCTTTTCTGAAAGGATCTACCTGATGACTCTGGCCACAGTAGACTTCCCTAGACCAGTCTTGGATACAATCTGTCTAGCAGAGAGACCAGATTCAGAAAGAACAAGGATATTGGCTCTAATAGAGATGGGAGTGGACTTCATAGTGTGGTGAGGTCAATTGAAGTGGGACACAGGGTATTTATATTGCTTGGAGTTATGTCACTTACATAATTACACAACTTGGTAACATAGCAACCATTAATAACTGTCAAATACCTATGTTATATATAACATAATGATTGTCAAATGCAGGGTCAAATAAGTGTTCCAATGACATGTCATTTTGAAATGCTTGTACCTCACTCCCATGGCAACCAAATCACATGACCAAAGTGGTTTCTGAATGCCAAGAGCAAGTACGTTCATCCATCCTAAAAGCACTTCATTCTTGCTCTCCTACAATCCTCCAATCTCTCCAAAATGGCTCAATATTGGGACACTTTTTTGAGCCACTATAAGTTTAATGTTGGAGTGGGGCATGTAGATAACGAGCAATAAATGCACACGTTCTCCTTGAAACTGAATGATGACCATTCCTTCCCCTAATATAGGGGCATTTCCATTCACAGTATGCGAGTATCAAGGCACTTGGAAGGGTTGGTACTCTGTGAAATCATTGATGTTATTGGTGAAATGGGCTGAAGCTCCAGAGTCAAGGAGCCACATGTCATTGGGTATACCATGACTGTATTCTTTCTCCTTGCCCTTAGAATCAGACTTGGCACAGTTATTACACATGGAGAGAGTTGGTAACAAGGGTAGTCCATTCATGCTACTACCAACTATAGATGAGTACATATGAAAATCGTATATATTCTGTGGCAAAGAAAAATGTGCATCAGTGTCTGAGTGGGAGCTAGAGGAAGCTACTGACCAATATTCTGCCCAAAACTCAAAGTATTGATCAATATACTCATTATGATCATCTTTGCCCAAGGAAACCATCTCCTCTTCTGTTACAGTCATAACAGGTTACACGAGTAACATCCTTTATCTTATCTTATTGGAATCATGAGACTCGGATCACGTGACATCCCACTTCCTTCCACGCTCACGTGACTAGATCACATGACCTTTATGCCTTCAACCCACAGGACATTTACACTCCAAGGACACGATGTCTGGTAAAGTAGATGAGTACCTTAATTATTCCTTTTATAGATATATTACTCCCACAGTAATCACCATATGCTTCTACTTCTTTTCTTCTCTTCCATTTGATGCACAGGTTGCATCCTCATGTTATTTATCTCCGCTATGCTTCGTTTCCATTCCTCCATGCTTCTCAACTTTCATTCCGCCTCGTATATTTAATTACCACTAGTCTAGACTCAGATCTAAGATAGGGTACAAATATGTACACACTATGTAGAATGCTATATAAACCCAGAGGCTAGCACCGAGAATTTCCTCAGTCTAGTTCTCTTGGATATTCCCCTCCAAAGAGTCCCACTCAGATCTTCTTCTTCAGTAGTAGTTTAAGGTTGTTTACTGCCTAGAGCATTGATTGTTCTTTGGCCATTTCATCTTCGTCATCCAACAGCATGATTGCTGTGGAGACATCAAGATCAACTTCCTCAAACCAGTTTTGTAATGGATGGAAGGAGGGGATGCCTCCTGCCCAGTCTATGTGACAGTTCACAATTGGGTCAAGGGTCCTGACCGTTTCGGTGGTCGGGACCACTCTGAGTCTATGCACAAGCGAGATTGCGTTGCGCGTGTGAGGGAATGCAGGCGGGCTGTAAGGCGCGGTGCTGGCAGTGTGAGAGAGTGTCCGGGGGTCAATGGTGGTAGTATAAAGGTGGACTGGCAGGAGCAATGACAGGGGCAGCAAAGGCAAAAGAGGTGGCAGGGCAGTTGTGTTGCTTACATGGGTGTGCTGCTTCCACTTTTCTTGTCACTGTTGGGACCTTTTCCTTTTGCCACGGCAACACTTGGATTGGCCATCTTGTGACGAGCCTCCTTGCTACTGCTGTTGCGAAAAAGAGGGGTTGCCCCCTTTCTGTGGAAATCTTGTTCATGGCTGGTGCTGCAGAAGGCATATTGCTGCCAAGCAGCGGTTACAGACTCTTCAACTTTTGCCATGGAAGGCGAGTTGGGATTGGTGGTAGTGGTGGCGGGAATTGAGCTATTATTGAGTAGCTGGGAGAGGGTGTGAGGCAACTTCAATAATAAAATCATGATCAGCTACAATGTAGCTGAACTCTGCAAGGCGCACAAAGTGTGCATTCAACTTAGCAAAGGTGGGAGCTGGGTGATTGTTTGAGCTGATCACCATATCCATCATAGCTTTAAACTTGGTATAAGCTGTGGCCATGGTGGGCTGCGAGTAAGCATTCTTGATTTCCTCCCAAAGGAGGGGAGTATAATGCTGTCTGGTGAAGTGGGACACAATGTGGGGTTCCATCTTGAGACATATAGCCCCAAGTGCCTTATTTTTTGAATTCTCCCAATGGTTGATGGTGTTGGTGCGATCAACCATGATCGTGTCGCCAGCCACATTGTACGAATGTTCAGGTTGGACCCAAGTGAGGATGGACCAAAGGCCTTGGGACTGGAGGTATGACTCCATGTCTGTTGCCCAATGTGTTTATAGTTTGTGCCATTGAGGTGGGGAAGGTCGCAGAGGGTGCTGTTAGACATTGTTGAGGATCTGGAGGATGAACAACATCAGTACTATCCTAAATCAATGAGAGACAAAGAAAAAGGCAGTGACAATGTTGTGCATTCCTGAATGTGTTCAGAACCTCACAGGGACAATGTCTTCTGCTATGATCTTGGTGACATTTTTGTCACTTGAGCATGAAGATGCATCAGAGGCGGTTCAGCGATATTGCACAGGACATGTCAAACATTCTGGTCTATCTGGCACAAGTGCACAGACAGAGCATATGAGGTAGCGTCCATTTCAGCGTAAGGATGCACAAGCAGGAGGTAGCACAATGAGCGAGCACAAAGTGCATCTGCTCATCTGCTGTGTAAAAGCTCATAACCTGTTGAGACCAGCATGTACTGGTAGAGACTACACAGTGGTTGCCACTTACATTGGTTAGTGCTGAGGGCTAATGTGGAACATTGTAGTTAGAGGTTAAGTTCTATTGGAACCCAGATGCTGAGTCCGAATGTTAAATACATTCTGGGCATGTGAACTATTACCATATATAGGTATCTACTGTCCATTCAACATCTCTCACTGGGCAATTGTAGGATGACTTGTGGCATTCTGCAATGCGTGGAGCAAGTGAACTTGTTGATCCAGTGGTGTTTGAGACTGTGAGGACATGCTACCAAGGATGAGCAGGAAAGTTAATAAAATATGGGACTCAGGGACTGCACAGGAGACACTGTCCTGCTACTGGTTGAGGACCCTTTCATTGGTCCATCCTCCAATGCCCGCAAAAAAGAAGGAATTTCTATATGCAGTAAATGTTCGCTTGTTGAATTACTGTAGCCCATTCCTAAAGCCCAATTTTATTTCCTGATTGATGAGGGGCATGACAAAATCCTGTAGCCCATTCCTAAAGCCCCTTTCCCCCCTGATCAGTAAGGGCTCTGTTTCTTATATGCAGTAATGATTATTGATTATTGGCTAGCAAGAGTTCCGTTACTCAACAATCAATGAGCAGGCATCACTGTGAACAGTGCAATGACAATACCTATAATATGAATTTGGGATGGGCTATGCCCATTTACATTGGGCAGGACCCTTTCCCCTGGCCCATTTGAGAGCTCTGGTTGAAGGACAGGGCCTATGAAAGCATTCAAGCGCTAATGTCAGCAAGTCCTTTTACAAGATTAGTAGTAGTGTGGACCAACACCATGAAGGTTGAACCTGGATGGCAACCATTGCATTCAGGGCATGCATGCAAAAAAGAGGTAGAGGTGATGCTGTGATGTCAAGAATGTCACACCTGCTCAGCTCTGTTGACAGGTATAAGTACAACAAGTACACTTAGAGAGGGTGAAATTAGGCAGACTCACAGCCTTGTCCATCTTTTCACAATGTATCTTCAGCTCAGTCACTTCCCACCTGAGCTCCAGCATGAGATTCTTCTCTGGCTCAAGGACGAGCATGATGCTCACCACTACACCTTAGTGACAAAATGTTTCTACATATGGTTAGTCATGTTCTATACATACCAAGGATATGAGCAGACTCACCTTCCTCTCCAAGCTGTAACCTTTTCTACACTGCAGAGTTTGACTTGGAAATGATCACATAGCAAAAGCTTTCGTTGACTATCAGTGAGGGAAATCACCACCTGCCAATGTGGAGGAGTTGTACTTAGGGTCCTCTGTCAACATCCTCACAGCTGCAGATGCCCTCAGGCTTTGCCTGAAGTCACCATCTGTTTCTCATACTGACACATTCAGGAGCATGAATCAAACCCCCTGCTGGAGCCGCTTGAGGCCCTGATGTCTTTGAGATTGTTGTACATCAGGTTAGTGACTGTGAGGGATCCGAGAGTCTGCTACCTACCTGATTTTCCCATATTCCATTGACTCACCCATCTCCATCTCACAGTGATGGGCATCACCTTATCTATGATTCCATTAGGAATCTCCAGACTCAGCAACCTGACTCACCTGTCACTCTGCTGGTATACGTCTTGTTCCTGCACTTCGGGCCTGCAACATTTTTTGGCGCGGCCTTCGAGCCAGGCACTTGTGCTGTGGTATTCAGGTTCTTCAGAATGTAGCACTTTTGAGGACAACCTGGGAAGATGGAACTTGGCAGATCACCAGGCAGCATTCTTGGTACACCGAGTACGTGGCCAATAGAGGGTTTTGGTCCTATGCAGAACAGGTTATCACCGAGAGGACTGGAATGAATGGTAGGTGAGAGTCTTCAATTGATATGTTGAAGTTGTACCTGAGCACTGGCTAGCATGTCCTGTGGCAATTAGTTAGTACCAAGGGATGAAGTTCTTTGGACGGTTAGACTAGAGCAGAGTTGTTAAAGCAAAGAACTAAATGTTGGTTGATGCACTTATGACTCACTCTGCAGTACTACTCTTCTTCACCATGGAGAATACTTTCACTATTTCTGCTTCTTCAAAGTCCTCTATTGACTCTAGTAGTCTTCAAACCCCCCTTTCATTCAACCAATCTCTCCTTCCCAACATTCAGCACTCCCCCCTCAAACATCATATCAATGAGTCAGAAGTAAAGAAACGCCTCCTGAGATCGTCAAAGAGCAAACTTGGCTCTAGGTGAACAACTACTACTAAATCTTTAGGACAGAAAAGAGATCTTCCAGTGGGACTCTTTGGAGGGAATATCCAAGAGAACTAGACTGAGGAAATCCTCGGTGCTAGCCTCTGGGTTTATATAGCATTCTACGTAATGTGTACATTTTTGTACCCTATCTTAGATCTGAGTCTAGACTAGCAGTAATTAAATATATGAGGCGGAATGGAAGTTGAGAAGCATAGCGGAGATTAATGGCATGAGGATGCAACCTGTGCATCAAATGGAAGAGAAGAAAAGAAGTGGAAGCATACGGTGATTATCATGAGAGTAATATATCTATAAAAGGAATAATTAAGGTACTTATCTACTCTACCAGATGTCGTGTCCTTGGAGTGTAAACATCCTGTGGATTGAAGGCATAGAGGTCGTGTGATCTAGTCACGTGAGTGTGGAAAGAACAGGATGTCACGTGATCCGAGTCACATGATCTTGATAAGATAAGATAAGAAATGTTACCTGTGTAACCTGTTACAACCGTAACACCTCCTCCTTTCTACAAATCCCTCCTGAAAATGAAGATTCCACTCCCAGAGGGTGCATTATTGCAGGCAACAGGAAGATGCAGCAATTGTACCCCAAATCTAAATATTGTAGTTCTCTCTGGTCACCTGAATTGCGGTTTGCGATGAGGGCTGTGGGTAAAGCATCCACCCCTTGCCTGACAATCCAGGACATGATAGAGGTTAGTTCTAAGCACATATATGCCCTTGATTTGTTCCAATATCAATTCTAAATCAGGGGGAAAATATTATATTTTCTGAACTGGCCTATTGCAGTTGCCCAAGGAGTTATTCAGGAAGGTTTATACTGCCAAATGTGCCTTGAGAGACTGCATTCTCAGCCATCTCTCTGCAAATCTTCAGATCAACGGCCTGGAAAAGTTGAAAGAGGTCATTTTAGAGATGCACAAACAAGATGCAAGCCAGCCAGCTGCTATTAGAACTCTATTGACAATGATATAGCCTATTGCCATGCTGTTTACACCGATGAATTCATGACATTGACATCCACCAATACCCAGCTCAATCTCATGTTCAGTCTCTCTAAACCTGAGCCAACCCCCAATGAATCAGAATCAGTCTTGTCCAATGGTAGTTCCATGGGGGAAGTGGCGGAAGAATGAAGTCACGCAGAAATCAAGCTGAATGTTAGATGGTTTGTCATTCCACATGGATCATTTTGGCAGTATACTGCAGGAATAGTTGCACATCATGATGTCTGCTGTTGTTGTATGACATGGTGATTGTGATCAATATGACATGCAAGATTGGTGGTTTGGAATACACATGAAAAACATTGTTTGATTCAGATTGATGCTAGAGAAGTGGGAATGGTAGATAGGAAGGAAAGTCGTACCACATGATGGCTATTCATGGTATTCTAAGGGGAAATGATGAGGGAGGAGAGTGTTATGGTTGGCCAAGACACCCGCCCATTTTCTTCTCTATCCTGTCACCTCGCCATCTTCCAATGAGCACCAGACCCTTAAAGCCTGGACCTTCATGGTCAATCCTGGATTCCCATTGTACGTTGCATTGCCATTGCACTGCCTGCACAGCCTTATGGCTGTCCCTACTGCCTCCATGGACCTTACAGCCATCACCTCCCCATGGCTATCCTTCTCATTGCCCCCACCCATGGCAGTACCCACTGCCTCATTGATCCTAGTCTCCCCGGGCACAGCTCTCTGTCCCAACTATACCTGCTGGACAGCCTCGCTGATCCGTCTCCTCCCGTTTCTAGTTTGACCTGAAGCATAGCTTCTTGTATCTCTCCTGATCCTAGATAATCTGAGGCACTGCCTCTTGTATTACCTAACCCCGCTAGATACCACCTATCGAATCACGGTACTGCGTACGTGATGTGCCCTTTCTGTCACCTGACATGTGTCTTGCCTGCCCTTACTTATATTATCATATCTGGTCGCTCCTGCCCTAAATCACCTTTGGCAGTATATATAGAGTCAATACGAGTCCCAGCTTGTATTCTCTAATTTTGACCTACTCAATTCACCTGGGCTCAGTTCTTGAATCTGCTCATTGTTCCTTGTGGTCACACCACTTGTACCTCATCACCACTAGTTCAAGACTAGCTACCTTGAGCTTGCTGCTCAGCAGACTGGCTCTAGTCCCCCAGACTTCATCTCCTTGGAGGGGATTCCCCTTCATCCAACTATCCCATCTTGGTTTCCATTATCCCTCCTTGGGATATCATATCGTCGCTTCTCGACACCTGTTGCATCTTCTTCCCTAACATGGACGTCGACTAAAGCCTCAGTCAGTTGAGGAGAGCTCAGAGATACCTTGGAGTTCTAGTTATGACTCACAATTGTAACAGAGAGGAGGACAGCTGAAATGATCAAAGAATGTTTGTACATAGAATTCACAAGCCCACATAATCTCATAAGCCTGCACTTGCTTGGATTGATCATTAAAAGTAGGAACATGTGAAAATGATGGATGCACCTTGCCAGGTGGAGAGGAGCATACAAAAACAGCGGAGGACATGAACATTGTTGCTAAATAAGTCTGTTAGTCCAAGATCACCAGCCCTCAATGGTAAAGGCTCAGACCACAGCACCAGATCCAAACTACCAGGGAAAATGGCGTGCATGAAGCTCAGATGCTCTATATGATGTTCTGCCTACAATAGAGGATTGAGGGCTTGGTTGAGGGCACACAGCTCATAGTGCCAGCCAATCTTATAGATTTCCCACAAAATTGCTCTGATGAGGTGGGCAGGGGGGCTGGTGAGCAAGGTGATTGAAATGTACCTGCAATGCCATTCCACAGTCAAAGGAAGAACCTTGTATCATGGCCACGATATCACTGAAGATGTCCAGCACACTCAACTTGCGACCCTTGGCTGTTTTCTTTCCCATGCTGCTTTCGGGTGCAGCCTCAAGCTCTTTCTGGGATGGCGCTTTATTCAACCAGTTCATCATGAAAAGCTGGCGGTGCTCGGGGGTCTGGCCTGAGACGAGGATGGCTGGTTCTGGGACATATTAATCCCAGTTGATCATGCCCTGCTTCATCCTGGACAGGTCTTTGTCCACACACTTCATGGCATTCTCCCAAATGGGAAGAGGTGCTGACATCTCAGGCATGTGTATCTCATCCCACTTGTCTCGGCCACCAGTGTTATTTCCTCCATGGTACATTAGTGAAATGGGACCAAAGCTAATACTTGGGGGGCTTCAGGCCGACATCACAACAACCAACTAAACTAGTGAGAGCATAACTTTGATATAAGGGAGACGTATCAGTGTCCAAGGTGTACTAGCACCTAGCAACAACTGATAGTCGAACGGTGGCTTCTACCAGGGGAAGTACCCGGTGAGTGGCCCATGAGGAGGTATAAGGAAAGGACAAGTGGGACTCTTTGGAGGGTAAAATCCAAGAGAACTAGACTGAGGAATTCCTCGGTGCTAGCCTCTTGGTTTATATAGCAATAGACGATTGTATGTACATGATTGTACCCTATCTTAGATCTAGGTCTAGACTAGCGGTAATTAAATAGTCGTGTCAGAATGGAAGCATAGAAGCATAAAGCGGAGATGAATGACATGAGGACACAACCTGTGCATCAAATGGAAGAGAAGAAAAGAAGAGAAGCATGACGGTAATAACCGTGGGATTAATATATCCATAGGGGGAATAATTCAGGAACGGTCTACTCTACCAGACCAAGTGTCCGTGTTTTGTGGAATGTCCTGGATAGACAATGTGAATGCATAGGGGAGAGGTCGCGTGATCTAGTCACGTGAGCACGGAAAGACTCGGGATGTCACGTGATTGAAGTCACGTGACTCTGATAAGATTAGATCAGAGGACTTAGCCGTATAACCTGTTATGACCGTAACAGTTTCTAGACCTTCGGTAATTAAATAGGTGAGGCGAGTCACGTGACTTGTCTAGACCATGGATCACGTGATGAGTCCGAACAAAAGTTAAGGTCATGTGATTAGAAAGGTGCACGTGTTGTCACGTGACCATGGAAAATATCACGTGACTAGAAAAAAAGATTAGAAAATTAAAGTTCATAACAGCAGCCATGATTTCACTTGCTGCTGCAGCAGTGTGTATGGCTCATTGTGTTGAACAGACAGTAGATACCTATATATGGTAATAGCTCACACACCTGTAATGTATTTAACATTCGGACTCAGCATCTAAGTTCCAATAGAACTTAACCTCTATCCACAATGTTCCTACCAGACTCAGCACCTCACCATGTACATAAGTGGCTAACTGCTGTGTTGCCTCCACCAGTATATGCTGGTCTCAACAGGTTATGAGCCCCACTCGCATTTTTATGCAGTGGATGAGTCAATGTATCTCTATGCTCACTCACGGTGCTCTTTTTGTTTGTGCATTTATGCCAGACAGAAAAGCCTTCTCTGGTACCCTCTGTCTAGCATTTATACCAGACAGAGTGGAATGTTTTTGACATGTCCTGTGTGATACCACCGGACTGAAATGGCCTGAGCTGGGGGCGATGTCTAGGCAGCACAAAACACAACAAAAGGATGAAGATCAACTAGCTCTGCTAGAGATCAAGGGAAAAGGGTACTAAGCACTTTGCTTAGGAGGTTCTCAGGTCTTTGAATGGGAAAGTATCAAGAGAATAGACTGGGGTTACCAGGCTACTCCTTGGGGTTTATATATGTACTATAGTGAGGTTTGTACATGTTGTAACTAGATCTACTAGATACTATTAAATACATGAGTAGGAGGCGGGAGGGCTATGCAATCCTGTGCATCAAAATGGAAGAGAAGCATAACATGTGGATTAAGTGATATAGAAGCATGTTAATGTGAAAGAGAAGGAGGGGACATAGCTTTGTGATATTAAATACATGCACATCAGATGAGGATGTGGCAGGATATGAATACATGAGGTTAACATGAGGGATGTGAG
>JBBPMQ010000547.1:0-14979 GCA_038090375.1 Boletus rubroflammeus | reverse complement strand
TGACTAGAGTTCTTGGGGTGTTGTATTCAGTCTACTTATACTACTCTAGTGTGTGTACATGTTTGGCTACTGGTCCGTGCGTCTAGTAGATAAGACATGACATCATAGATAAGAGATACGAGATAAGAGTCTAGACGTTTCTAGCCCTTTGGTAATTAAATAGGTGAGGCGAGTCACGTGACTGGTCTAGATCGTGGATCACGTGATGAGTCCGAGAAAAAGATAAGGTCATGTGATTGGAAAGGTGCACGTGTTGTCACGTGACCATGGAAAATATCACGTGACTAGAAAAAAAAAAATTAGAAAATTAGAGTTCGTAACAGGTGTCGCCTTTGCCACTGATGATGTCGAGGATGCGTTGGCTGGGTTTGCGCACATGCTGCACACAGGGCTCAGGTACATCGGGAGTTGCCGGTGGGTCAGGTGATGTGGCTGGCACGTTGACAGGTGTGGCCTGTTGAGGTAAGGGCTGTGTGGCATGAGGCACAACAGTGCTTTTAGTCGGCAGCTGTATACCGTTGCCAGGAGCATGTTGCTGCGCTAAAGTGCTGTCGTCCAATAGGATAATTCCCTCCCCCTCAATGGCACTAGGCACAGCATCGAAGATTTCACACTCGACGGTCACGGTCCTCGTTTTTGGCCAGTAAACTCGACACGCATACTCAGTGCGATTGTCGATTCCAATCCATCGCCCAAGCTCAACTCGTCCTCCCAGCTTTGTCCCTCAACCGGTTTTTACATGGACCATGAATCCCCATTCTCACACGCTGCTCAAAACAGGTGCTTGCCCCATGGCTAGCTTGTACGGCAATTTTCCATTGAGGACCTTCGTAGGTACGCGATTTTTTAACCATACAATGTGTCGCGCTGCTTCGCCCCACAGGTGCTTTGGCAATCCACTAGCGTGCAAAAGCGTGCGCACACGCTCAAGGATGTCGCAGTTGAGCCGTTCAGCAATGCCATTGTGCTGCGGGGTATTGTTTGCGGTAAAACGCTGTACGGTGCCTTGCTGCTGTAAATATAGCACGAATTCTTTGCCATTGTATTCTCCCCCTTGATCTGAGTGGAGGAGTTTCACCTTTGCAGCGAGCTGATGGTCGAGCCAGGCCTCAAAACCTCGATACGCTTCAAAAGTGTCACTCTTTTGGCGCAACAGGTAAACATGGGTGAGTCGTGTATGGTCATTTGTGAAGGTGATGTAGTAACGTCGTCCACCAATAGTTGCGACGGGTGATGGTCCCCAGACGTCGGTGTACACGATGTTGCCAAGTCCTTCAGCGCGTGGCCCCTGGCGCACTTTGGCTATTGGTTTGCGCATCGCCTTGGCATACACGCACGCCTCGCAGTAGGTGTTCTCGTCTTCATTGGGACAGTACCTGAGGCCTGTGACTAGACCTTTTTTGGTGAGTTCACGTGCAGTCGAGGGTGCGATATGCCCTAGACGACGGTGAATCTCCATCACAGTGACGCGCTCGTCAGCAGCTGCTGCGTGGTCATCTTCGTGCACCACGCGGTATAATCCTTTTGCTGATCGTGGTATCTGCCCGATTGTCTCTCTGTCAGCATCGCGAATGGTGCACGTTCCATGTGCAAAGGTTGTTGTTAGGCCCATCTCGTCAAGACGGCCAATCGACACAAGCATGTACTGAGTACAGGACCTCTGTCAATCGTAATTTTGACATGTTCAGCCCGTTAGGTACTTCGATGATGAGATCGCCGACACCTGTCACGGCGAATTTCTGCTGGTTTGCCGCTGTGAACAACTTTGGCGGGATCGGTTGCATATTAATCATATGATTGCGCTCAGGGGTGATGTGACGTGTTGTACTGGAATCATACAGTTCAATGCGGTGTGTCTCATTTGGGTGATCACTAACTTTCATCGCTCCGTCCTCCAGGTCTTCATTGGCGGCAAGCGAGGGGCAGGCGCAGTCAACCAGTGCATCGTCACTGTCGACTCTCTGCACTTCATCGTCCCATCCGCAGCCCCACAGGCTATCATTGCCGGTGACCAAGAACCAGTTGTTGTCATCATCAAGTGCTTCCCTTTCGGCGTCGAGTTCATCATTGCTCGACTCGACAGTCTCCAGGTCCGGTAAGGATTCGTCGTCTTCGATGACGCTGAAAACTCCATCTTCTTCATCAGATATGACTGCGTGTGTGCTACCTGTTTGGTGCATTGCAGATTTCTTCTCGTCTTTGGGAGGCTGATTGCATTTCGCCACTAAGTGCTTATCTGAACCACAGTTCCAGCACAGGCATTTCGGTCTATCGCTGTGAGGAGGTCGGTTGCCTCGACCACATCCTCTCGCTCTGGCTGGTGTTGTTACCGCCATGGCCTCGTCGCGGTCCTTTCCATCATTACGAGGTGCGTACTTTGTCTTCTGGCGATCTGATTCTTCGCTGATCAACGAGATCAAGGTGTCGGGCTCAATCGTTTTTGTCAATGCATACAGACGTGCAGCGGCAAGCTGGCTAGATGTGAAATTGGAGAGTGAGTTGGGGAGGGATCGAATAATGGTTGAACGGTAATCCTTTTTGTTAATGTTGACGCCGACTGATGCTAACTCCTCTCATTTCGTCTGCAGTCCGTCCAAAAATTGTCGGATGTCACCACCTCTTGCCATCTTCATCTCGAGGAACTGCGTGCATAGTTCGGTCTGCGCGTAAGTTCCTTTCTCCATATATTCGCGTGTGATCTCTGCCCACATGGCCTTAACAGTGGTCAGTTTGCGAATTTTCAGTGTGGTCGAGTCCGGGATGCGCTGGGTAAGCAAGTGCTTGGATATTCCCTCATTTTTCTTCCATTTAGCAACTTCTTCTTCCTGCACAGTCGTCAAGGGAGCGGTGTACGATGGCTGTGTGGTGGTCCCATCGAAGTGACCCCACATGCTCTTTGCTTCAACAGCTATCTGAAAATGGAAGGAAAATATCACCCAGTTCGTGCCTTTGACGTCGAGCTTGGGTACGTTGCTCGGCAGCGTATCAGTAGTCATGGAGGTTTTGGACATGGCTAATCAATTGGCAGGTTACGGTTTAATGGAAACAGGCAGGGCTCATAACCTGTGAGAGCACGAATAGGATGAGGGCGGGAGCATGCAGCTGGATAGACAAGCTCAGTCACGTGCGGTAGAACGGACTGTTTGGTATTTACCTGGATAGACAAGCTATGTACGTAGTTAGTATTAGTTTGGTATAGTAAGGGAGTAGCTCACCTCAGTTGCGTGTGGTAGAACGGACTGAGATAGCGGTCGTCAAACGAGAGGCTATATACTATTGACTATAAGTACTCGAGTTTATTTGATATCATACGAAATGAAGGGTTGAGACAAAAGAAATACAGGCGAGTATGTAGGAAAGTTCAAAAGCACATGGTACTACGACAACTGAGAATGTTGTATCTTGATCCATAGAATTGTGGTGTCAGGGTCGACTAGGAGCTGCGCACATGCTTGCTCATTTCGACACTGGGAACAATATTAGGGAGTCAGAAATCATAACACTCGCGTTCATAGATGTCATCCCTGCAATTGTGCAACGATGTGCACTGCTTCGGGCTGGTGGCTGGTGGCTGGTCAGGGAGTATATGGGTGGTCAGGTAGTTGGACTGTCAGAATCTATGCCGCTTGGATTGGCAGACAGGCTGGGAACAATGTCAGGAAGTGAGAAATAATAATGATGGACTTGATATCTATGATTCCCGCAATTGCACACTGATGCACACTGTTTTGGGCTGGTGCCTGGTCAGGGGGTATAGGGGTGGTCGGGTGGTCGGAAGGTCGGGATCTAGACTGCCACGATTGGCACATAGGCCACAAATCATGTTTGGAGGTCAGCAACAATGAATATGGAGTTCATAGATATCATACCTACAATTGCACACCATTGTGGACTGTTTCGGGCAGGTGGCAGGTGGCGGGTCAAGGGGTATAGGGGTGGTCGGGTGGTCGGACTGTTGGAATCTAGGCCGCCTGAATTGCCAGGCAGGCAGCAAATAATGTTAGAAAGCAAAAAACGATGAATATGGAGAAGGTAAATAGAATATTTGTAATTGTGCACCAATGTGCAGTGTTTCAGGCTGCTGGTTGGACCGAGGATATTTGGGTGGTCAGATGGTTAGGTCTTCAGGCTGTCAGGGGGCAGGCTGTCGGGGAGGTGGGCTGTCGGGCCAGTAGGCTGGCAGGCTGGTGGAATACTCATTATGATGGCAGGCCCTCTCGTTGATGTATGTGTTCACAATTATACAGTCTATACTACTTGCAAGGCCTGCCCATCCATATCTAGTCTTCCACAATGTATTTCCTCAGGCCCGCCGTTTATTCTCCCATATATCACATTGAATCTGGTTGGGCCCAACCATTTGTGTACTCCCACATACAAAAATCGCCTGTCGGGCCCACTCATTTAGAGGCTAATGTTCTCGTTTGTCCTATGTCAGGCCTGCCCATTATTAGGAAATATTCTGTAATGTCGCTTTGTGGGCCTGCTTGTTGATATATGTTCTGTGGGCCTGCCTGTTCTTAGGTGACATTCTACAATTCCTCTTTGTGGGCCTGCTCGTTGATGATTGTATATTCTACATTGTTTCCTGTCGGGCCCGCCCGCTCTTTATATCTCCCTTCACAATGAACTAGTCAATACAATTCGCCAGGCCTGCCCGTCTGTATCTTATATTCCGCCAGGTATCTCTTCAGGCCCACCCGCTCATCTTACCAGACCTTATACTGTATCTAGTGAGGCCCGCCCGTTTCTATATTGTATAATCAAAAAGTCACTGGCGGGCCCGCCCGCTCATCTTACCAGACCTCATACTGTATCTAGCAGGGCCTGCCTGTCTGTATCTTATATTCCGCCAGGTATCTCTTCAGGCCCACCCGCTTATCCTACCAGAACTCATACTGTATCTAGCAGGGCCCGCCCGTCTGTATCTTATATTCCGCCAGGTATCTCCTCAGGCCCACCTGCTCATTTTACCAGAACTCACACTGTATCTAGCAGGGCCTGCCCATCTGTATCTTATATTCCGCCAGATATCTCCTCAGGCCCACCCGCTCATCTTACCAGAACTCATACTGTATCTAGTAGGGCCCGCCTGTCTGTATCTTATATTCTGCCAGGTATCTCTTCAGGCCCACCCGCTCATCTTACCAGATCTCATACTGTATCTAGTGAGGCCCGCCCGTTTCTGTATTGTATAATCAAAAAGTCACCGGCAGGCCCGCCCGCTCATCTTACCAGACTTCATACTGTATCTAGCAGGGCCCACCTGTCTGTATCTTATATTCGCCAGGTATCTCTTCAGGCCCATCTGCTCATCTTACCAGACCTCATACTGTATCTAGTGAGGCCCGCCCATTTCTGTATTGTATAATCAAAAAGTCACTAGCAGGCCTGCCGAAGGGTCACCGTCTCAATGGTGATATTGTCAACCCGGGGTGACCGTCTCCATCAGACAAAGTGACTACATGGGCTCCCTTACTGCATGGCAGGAACAAGCTCACACGAGGACCCCTACCAGGCCATCTGGCCAATCACATGTTTGATTGACAATGATGGACTTGAACTGCTTAGCAAGACACCTCCAACAGGAATCACATCACCATCCGACCTCGTTGCCCTGCTTGAACAATCTGAAGCATGGGAATCGGAATATGGAACTCAGATTTTCACAATCATCGAATAGTTTGACCAGCGACACAAGGCAAAGGCTGTGCGACCGGAGTCTCAAAAGTCAACATCTGATGACATGCGACTTGCAAAGAGAGCCAAGGCTGGCATGGAAATACAAACAACAATGTTTACATTCACTCCTGTACAGACGCCCGAGTCTTTTGCTTCTATATGCTAAATGTCATACACTTATCAATTTTCATGTTCATCGGAGCCCGAGAGGTCGATTGATGCTTGAGGAATCTTGTCACTATTTTCAGTCTCGAATTCATCTCCTGCCATCATTCCTATAGTTTTCTATTGAATATTGCTAGAGTTGAGGACTTTAGCTTCTGCCCACCAGTTGCTAGCATGTCAACCACAGGCCTGACAGTATCACCTCCAAGTCTATTCAGCTTGAAGACATTGAGCTCAAGCTCGCCAAGTTTATATGCCACCTTGTTGATGGCCGCCGATATGTCAGGTGTGGTATGGCCAATTCCCTGATATGCGACTCCAAGAACATGCCCAACTTGCTTTCGGATGCCCTGTAGAAGCGGAGATGTCACCCAAATGATCCCAAGATGCATAGATCCCCTTCACTGCGAAGAAACGCTGTGAATGCATGTTGTGATGGAGCTGACTCGGAATTGTTCCATATAGTATACTCTTACCTTGAGAAATTTAATGAGATGCTCTATGTTCAAGTCGATAGGCATACAGTGGCCTTCGATGCCAGTCAAGTTGACAAGCATGTTGTTGCGCATGATATCACTATGTTTATACCCCACTCAAATAAGCTACTAGTAGTTTAGTAAAATAAAATTTGACCTACACAAACTCAGGTGTCCACTGTTATGACTCCCAAACTATGTTCAGCGAATCTAGCAAGTCAACATTGAACGGCGCATGCCTGTACGATGACTTGCCCACTGCAGGTGGACTCTAACAACAACCTCTGCGAACGAAAGATAGAGATGTGTCCCACAGGATGAGGGGAATGAGGATAAAGGGACTGGTGAGCGGAATCCTTAGAACTGGGCTGCTTGTTAAGGCAGAGAGAACAAATGGATTAGACTGCTGTAGCAGTCACATAGTGTCTAACTTATATACTGGTAAGGAGTGTGCACAGACCAAGCTGTGTCTGGGAGCGTAAGGCTAAGTAAGGTAGTAAAGGAAGCAGCTCATGAGAGTGGTTCCTTGATGATGAGAAAAAGAAGAAAAGAAGCAAGCTGACTAATAGTATGTGATTGGTGTACGGTCCGGTCACATGATCACGTGATGGTGAAAAGATTATTGTAAAGTTAAAGTTAAAGTGTAGAAATGTACGATGAAGTGTAAAGTAAGTGTGAAGTAGGTCTGTTTTGTAACATTACCCCCTCTTTAGGATTCATTTCCAGACGAGATCCTTCAGAGTGCATTTTGGTATAATTTTCATATGAAGAGAATAAAGTATCGAATTGTCTGATGGAAATACCCTGTAATTTGCGTGGTGCTGATGGGTTTAAGCGGTGGAAATCTGCTACGGCATCAGGTGCGGTGTTAATGATATCTGCAGATTCCCAGGTACGATCTGTTTCATCATAACCCAACCAGTGAACAAGGTATTGAAGTTTCCGTCCATGGAGTCATGAAGCTGCGATGTAATCAATCTCAAATTGACCTTCTCCGTCTGCATTGATACTGATAGCCTCGGGTTTGACAAGTGGTTGTCCAGGCAGTGTTTCCCAATAAGGCTTGATGCGAGAGATATTGATGGTGGGATGAATACACATCACCTTTGGTAATTTGAGTTTGACTGCATTGGGAAGGACCTCTAAGATTTCATAAGGTCCTAAGTTGTACACAATTTTGTAAAATCATGGGACAAGGACATTTACCTATGGACACTGTTATTCCTGAACAATTTTTTTCTACTTCTCACTGTGCCATAGAGGAAGGATTGGCTGAAAAGGTCCCGGAAGTCTATCATGAGTTCTTGGACGTGTTCTCAGAAAAAGAATCAGAACAGCTCCCTGCGCGAAAGCCATGGGATCACGCCATAGATCTAAAACCTGATTTCATACCAAAAAAAGATAGGGTCATTCTGTTATCCGATTCAGAGATGGACGAAGTCCACACGTTCATCAACAAAGAACTCAAGAAAGGCTATATCCAGCCTTCCAAATCCCCTCAAACGGCACCGGTATTTTTTATTCCAAAGAAGGACAGTAAAAAACGTATGGTCATGGACTACCGTTATTTAAATGAAGGCACTATTAAAAATGCCTACCCCCTTCCACTCATTTCTTCTTTAATAGATCGGCTCAAGGGAGTGGACATGTTTACAACCCTGGATCTTCGATGGGGTTACAACAATGTTCACATCAAAGAGGGTGATGAATGGAAAGGAGCCTTCGTCACTCCCATTGGAGCTTACGAACCCACGGTCATGTATTTCGGCATGACTAACTCACCTCCCACATTCCAACAGATAATGAATGACATCTTTAATGACCAGTACTCCATATTGGTTATCTACATGGATGATCTCATGATCTTCACAAAAGGACGACCCCGAGAAGAACATGAAGCCAATGTCAAAGAAGTGCTTCTTAGATTACGCGAAAACGACCTATTCGCAAAACCAGAGAAATGCCACTTTTTCAAAGAAAAGGTAGACTTTCTCGGTATGGTTGTCTCTAAAAAGGGGGTAGAGATGCAAGGTTCAAAAGTGGACAGTGTCCTCGAATGGCCCGTACCCACAAAGTTCAAAGTGCTACAAGGCTTTCTCGGTCTATGTAATTATTATAGGCACTTCATTGAAGGTTTCGCCAACATCGCCCATTCATTGAACGATCTTACCAAAAAAGATGTTCCGTTCACATGGACCCCAAAGCACCAAGAAGTGTTTGAAATGCTCAAAAACAAATTCCGAGAAACCCCTCTCCTGGCATACCCAAATTGGGATCAGGAGATGCATCTTGAAACAGACGCTTCTGATATTGCTACCAGAGTGGTTCTTTCAGTAAAGTGCGACAATGGACACTGGCGACCTTGTACCTTTTCTTCTCATTCATTCAATTCCGCTGAGTGGAATTACAATATTTACGATAAGGAACTTCTAGCGGTGATTAGGGCTCTTGAAGAGTACCATCACTATTTACTGGGTAGGGAACATTTCGAGATTTGGACCGACCACAAAAATCTCGAATATTGGAAAAAAACCCCAAACTCTTTCGGGAAAACAAGCCCATTGGCATGCCGTACTACAGGAATTCAATTACACCATGGTGTACAAACCAGGTACTAGTAACGGTAGAGCTGACGCACTCTCTAGATGCCCAGATCACGGTGATGCGGTCAAAGACCACAACACAAACATCACCATTCTCCCACCAGAAGTTTTCATGAACAATATTTCTATTTCTTCTTCATTCTACGAAAAAATAATAAAAGAAACACAAAAAATCGATAAATCTCCCTTTTTGAACTTTACATACAACAACTCAGAAAAAATATTCAAAAATAATAAAAACAAAGTCTTCATACCAGAGTCGCTTCGTATAGAACTTTTAACTTTAACTCATGATTCTCCCGTGGCAGGCCATCCTGGTTGTGCTCGCACGACACATCTTCTTTACATGGCCTGGACTCACCAAAGACATTAAACTATATGTAGATAGCTGCCAAGTGTGTGCCCTCATGAAGGGTAAGACAAAAGCACTGGCAGGAAAACTCCTTCCTCTTCCCACACCCTTACATCCCTGGGAAGATTTATCAGTTGATTTTATCACCGGACTACCGCCATCCAATGGCTTTAATGCTATCATGGCTATAGTTGACTGCTTCTCTAAAGAAGTAGTCTTTGTGCCTTGTTACGATATAGTTTCTTCCTTGGACCTTGCAGTTATATTTAGAGATAATGTGTGGTGTATCCACGGACTCCCATCTACTATAGTTTCAGACAGAGGCCCGCAGTTCATTTCGGACTTCACAAAAGAGCTCTGCAAAGGGTTAGGAATTGATCAAAAGATTTTGACCGCTTACCATCCTCAAACTGATGGTCAGACGGAATGAATTAACCGTGACCTGGAACAATATCTTCACACGTACATCATGAAGAACCAGGACTCATGGGTAAACTGGATCAAATTAGCCCAATTCCAACACAATAATTTACTCACTTCAGCTACCGGCACAACTCCCTTTTTGATCACACGTAACTATCAACCTCACATTGCATTCGAAGGGAAAGCCAAGGGGCTTGGGGGATCATTTTTGGAGGAAACGGGCAAAGCCCACAAAGAGATAGAGCAGGCTCTTATCATGTCAAAAGAGAAAATGAAGGTGCAAGTGGATAAAAAGAGATCCAACGCACCAGAGTATCAAAAAGGACAGCGTGTCTGGCTGTCAATGGAAAACTTGAAGTTACCATACCCATCAAAGAAGCTGACCCAAAAATGGTGGAAAAGAAATATTTTTGTTAACCCAGTTTATTTCCAAATTGTGGTGATAAAGCCAATCATATCCAATGATCATCTGATGTGTGCCGATGGAAGAAACATAGGCATCAAGCACCTCAGAATGACCCGCAATCATAATAACTAAAGTGACTGCGTGGGTTATTTTTCTGATAGCTCCGTCAAAGCCATCTGTGTTTTTTACTATGATGGGAGTGGGAATTAAGAATACAGGTATACCTTGTCTTGTTACATAGTCCTTGTCGATGAGAGTATGGGAGGCCCCAGAGTCAAGAAGGGCCTTAAATGATCGAGATCGCCAGCTGCCAGCCTCGTTACTCATAATCTTTGCCTCAAGTGACAGTTCGCCACCAAATGACAAAGAAGAAGCCCTAGAAAAGGAAGTGAGGGGTTTATAAATAGAAGAAATATTTTCTTTCCTTGTGAGGGAATTAAGCACGCTATTTTTATAGTTTCCGGCGCCGTGCCTTGGTGGGATGCCCTCTTGGAAGTGTTGATCAACCTACATACAGTGACTTCAAAAACCGTTGCAATAACTAACCCTGACACAGTGCGCGAAGCGCACTGCAAACACCCGTGGGAATTACGCTTAGCCTTGGTGAGACGAAATATAGTACATACTCCTGGCTACAAATCGATCCTTGGGTCATGTGATTTGATACAGGGGCTGCGGAGATATGCTCATTTGAAAACAGTGACTCCATTGCAACAATTTTTTCACTTTTAATATGAAGTAGATATTTTGAATATATCAGTACTTGGTATAGCCTCCCTTGGCCTTAAGCACTGCCTGCACTCTCCTAGGCATGCTTTCAATCAACTTCTGACACTCCTCAACTGGTATCTTCTCCCACTCCACCTGAATCCTTTCCCACAACTCATGGATTCCATTAGGAGAATGTTCATGCTCTGCCAGCCTCCTCTTGAGACAACCCCAAAGGTGTTCAATGGGATTTAAGTCAGGAGACTGTGCAGGCCACACCATAGTCTGGAATTCCTGCTCCTCTAGCCATTCCTTCACCTTTCTGCAGGTATGCTTGGGGTCATTATCTTGCTGAAAGATGATGTCAGGAGGATGAAGACCATAATACTGCAGGGTATCCAGCAGTTCATCCTTCAAAATCTGAAGGTACAGGTCCTCATCCATCCTACCATCAATCTTGATAGCATAGCCAACTCTCTGCCAAGTCATACACCCCCACATCATCACAGAACCTCCTCCAAACTTGACAGTCCCCTTCACCAGCCTGTCATTAAGCCTCTCACCTGGCTTTTTCCACACCCATTTGCGTCCATCTGATCCAAGGCAATTGATCTTGGTCTCATCAGACCATACTACCTTCTTCCAGTCCTCCAGAGTCCAGTCCTTGTGAGCATAAGCAAAGTCCAAACGAGCCTTGCGATGCTTGGCAGTGAGAAGAGGCCATTTGCACTTGACTACTGTTACGAACTTTAATTTTCTAATCTTTCTTTTTCTAGTCATGTGATATTTTCCACGGTCACGTGGCAACACATGCACCTTTCCTATCACATGACCTTATCTTTTCTTCGGACTCATCACATGACCCACGGTCTAGACAAGTCACGTAACTCGCCTCACCTATTTAATTACCGAAGGTCTAGAAACATCTAGACCCTTATCATGTATCTCTTATCTATGATGTCATACCTTATCTACAGAACGCACGGACCAGTAGGTAAACAAGTACATACAACATAGTCAGTATAAATCCAACACCCCAAAAACTCTAGTCAAGTTCTTGTTGGTTTTCCCTCCAAAACTCTTGTCTCTAAGCAAGCCTAGTGTGAAGCAATCCAAGTCTTTATTAGATTTGAGGTTGTCAACATTAGAACTTGACTGTCCAAACTTCCGTTGCTTCACTCTATACCTGCTTCATAGGCCATGCCCAATCTTAAGGGCACATACATAGGCAGACCCTAGCCTTTTGGGGACTTCAAAAACGTTTTTATTTCACTTGCCACTTGGCACCCTTTGTTTTTACATATACCCTGGTTATATACCAGTGAAGGTGCTTAGCTACTAGTGCGGCACAGGAGTTGTTACAGACTCTAATTTTCTAATCTTTCTTTTTCTAGTCACGTGATATTTTCCACGGTCACATGACAACACGTGCACCTTTCTAATCACATGACCTTATCTTTTGTTCAGACTCATCACGTGATCCATGGTCTAGACCAGTCACGTGACTCGCCTCACCTATTTAATTACCAAAGGTCTAGAAACGTCTAGACTCTTATCACATATCTCTTATCTATGATATCATACCTTATCTACAGGATGCATGGACCAGTAGGTAAACATATACAAACAATATATACCTTGAATCCAATGCCCCAAGAACTCTAGTCAAGTTCTTGTTGGGTTTCCCTCTCAACAAGTTTCTCTTAACTCTAAAGCACTTTCTGGTGTGAAGCGCCCCAAGTCTTTCTTAGATTTGAGGTCGTCAATAGGAGTGAGCTCAAGAGCTCTTAATTGGTTTTAACACCGCTCCAAAACCCTCTTCCACTTCTTTTGCGATACATCGCGAGTCCTTGTGAGGCTCGTTTTTTTACTTTAGTTACCTTAGTCCGAGTCTGTGCGCAAGAGCGTCTTGTGCCTGCACAGATAAGGAATACATTTATTTTCTTTACGAAGTCAGGAAGGCTATTGGCCTGATTCGTGTCACTAGAGTGATTTAGATCCTCACGATATCTTTTTTTTACAAAGGATAATACCTTTTTTCCCTAAAAAGGAAGAAGAGATCGAAGTAGATCTTCGGGAACTTACACCCGAGATCAATCCCAACAACGCCTACGAAGGGCCACAAGAAGCAGAAGTCTTGCAACTAGCCATCCTCGACTATATCAGATCAGAGATCAGGTTTGACACTCCTTTTCTCACACAACACGGAATTTCCCGCGACGACGCGGAATGAACAAGGGAGCAAGTAATCGCACTCCAACTTTACCCTATCCCACGAAGGCAAGCTGTGGTCCCTCAGGTCCAACAGCCCAGAGAACTCCGAGTACAAGCAAGGATTAGAAGACCTTCTCGACTCCCCACCATCCTCACCCACCATGGCAACGCAGGCAGACCAGATCTCCGCACTGCAAGACGCCCTGTTCACAATGCAGCGAACAATAGAAGCACTAACCGCCGCACAAGGAGCGGGCGCGTCTACAAAAGAAGTTAAAATATCGAAAAAAGTCAAGGTCGTGCCGGACCCTAGTATGTACAACAGGGCGTACGACAGATATGACAGCTGGAAGATTTGTCTCCAGCTTTACATAAACAGTAATCAAGAAACATTTGTTACGGACAAGGACATTGTGATTGTGGTCTTCTCCCGCATCGGCAGCAAAGGAGAAGAGAAGGACACCAACGGAGCTGGCATGTGGGCCAGGAACCAGCTCATCAAATATATCAATGGGTCTCTACACGCCTGGTCCACCTACGAAACATTATGGAAGATCCTCGACGCCCGATTCAAACCCGGGCTAGATAACGACAACGCAATTGACGGACTCACCCGTCTCCAACCAGGACCGAGGGATAGGACGGAAGCATTCCTCACTCGGTGGTTAGCTCTTTACGAGCGAGCCAAATGCGGAGACCCAATGGGGGTCTACTTACTCGAAAGAAACGTCCGAGAGGACATTATCAAACACATATTCATCAATGGGAAGTGCCAGACCACAGTCGACGCCTACATTCAAATTATCAAGGACACGGGCAATCTGATCGAGTCGTTCCAACTCCGATCAAATGCTACATGGGCTTTTGCCCAACAAGGACAATACCATGGACAGACATCTTCTTCGACGGCCCGCACTTACGGCGGACAAGGCCAACCGATGGAGATAGATGCGGTACGTAAAATGAAGTGCTTCAATTGTAGCAGTGACCACATGGTCAAAGATTGTAAAAAACCCGCAATGAATATACAGAATGCCGCTTCCTTGGGGGAGGGCATAGCCGGCAGTGCAGCAAGTATCGCCACGTACGCATGAATACAACTGAAGAAACACCAGTTGTTAACCATGATACAAAGGGAAAAGGAAAGGCGGATGCAAGGATGACACAGATCGCCTCCATGGATTTCAAAGCGGCAAAAGCCTACTTCGCAGATCTTTTGGGAAAAGAGTAAACTCTCTGAGTGCACCAGGTGCTCAGGGGGGTACAAAACAGACACTGTATGGACAGAGTAGTAGAAAGCACGAGAATTCGCCATCTGCTAATAGTTTCTCTTTACTTAATGTGGACTATGGTGAAGAAGAAGAAAGCTTCTTTAACGCAAATTATGACGACGATGTACAATCATGCGAAGATACTTTCTCAATTTCCTTTTACAATAAAAACCAGACCGGGCCTTACAAAAGTGAGCTTGCTGCAGGTGAATGCAGGCTTAATTCGGTCAAGAAAAATACAAAAAAATTATCATCTACGACAACCTCCTCATCTATTTATGAAAACCCGGAATGGATCCTAATCAGGTCCATCAAGCAGAACAAAGAAATTAGCTTGGATCTGAAGGTAGCCTCGGCTACAACCAAGCACAACATGAAGGAAACCA
The DNA here is from genome assembly GCA_038090375.1 of Boletus rubroflammeus. Lineage (NCBI taxonomy): Eukaryota > Fungi > Basidiomycota > Agaricomycetes > Boletales > Boletaceae > Boletus > Boletus rubroflammeus. Next base: position 293 of record JBBPMQ010000547.1, on the reverse strand, counting down.
AGGCGCTCCTGGACAGCGAAGCTAATGGTATTTTTATCGACAAAGCATGGGCAAAGGCAAACAGCATTGCCATGATGCCACTCACACGATCCATACCCGTCTTCAATGTGGATGGAACCAAGAACTCGGCAGGAGACATCACTCACTCGGCCGAAATAATAATAGACTTCGATGGCCACCGAGAGAAACTCACAGCCGAAGTCACTGATCTAGGAAAGAATCCAATCATTCTTGGATACACGTGGCTGAGTAAGCACAACCCTGAGATTGACTGGCAGACAGGCGCTGTCAAA